>CM053792.1:387793393-387968393 GCA_028749045.1 Cupressus sempervirens
ATTTCGTTATTGTTGTCTTTTCTAATCATTCCCATTGGTTGACTTAGTAACATTGCCATTCCATAACAAATGTATGGCAATCTTGTGCATCAATGCATCACAATTTGACTCCTTTTTTTTCACATTTCCAATCATTTTGGTCTTTGTGTCTCAATATTAGTTCACCTAGTCTTGCACTATTTTGGACACTTTCTTTTCACACACTAACAAGCATGTGTAGAGTTCTATAATCCCTTAGTTACTATGAAACAACTTGTATTGATCATAATCTAATAAGTAAATTTTTTTATACTCCAACCTGTAGATGTAGAAGAAATATATGGATTTATACATTAACATGTATGCATTTAACTTTCACAGTAAATTGTCTTCTCTTACATTAAGTGATTATAGTAAGCACAACTTTTGAAGTGAGAAATTTAACTTTGTCTACTAATGCAAATATATTAATCAAAAAATATATAGATTATTATTAGTAACATGTTTAGGAATATATATGATTATAATGGTATGCTATTAATTAGAAAATCATTTATATAGATGCGCTAATGTTATTATCTTAGAGTTGTGAATGATGGAGACCAACATGACACTTTCCATTAAAAGATTATCTAGTGTGTTTGATGAGTTCCCTATCTTGTAGCTTTGCAATATAAAAGACCACATACAATCTATTATCATGATGTATACTAGTAGCTATTGTAAATGTGGCATGATTGTTATTCTGAAAAAATGTGTAAAGCTATCATTCCTTATAATATTATAGGCTTTGAAGTTTGATTTATTTTTTGTCTTACTTGAACTGAGTAACAAGGTGGTAGGAATGGTGCTCTGATACCATTTCTAATGTCCCTTTATGGGGAACCTTACCCAATTTTTCCCTTATTAGGAACCTTACTCAATTTGCCTAAATCTCCTCAATTGGGGTTAAGTTGATGAATGTGAATGTGTATTGTTTAATCAATGAATCAATATCTTAATCTTGAGCCTGCAACTAGGCTAATATCAAAATAGATAGACATGAAATCTAATAATGGACATATAGAGTTAATTCATTTACAATATGAACTTAATAATTAATCACTATGGACAAGGAAATCCCCCCTTTTAAATAAATTCCACTGAATTTATTACTGATACACACTTAATAATACATTATTATTAATTTCTAAATTCAATAATAATTATAATATTTCAACTCCATCATTAATCATCATAAATCATTTCTAATTTAATTAGGAGGTAGCCTACTACATTTGCTACTAACTAGGGTGTCTACTATAAATATTAAGGTTGACACTTTTCAATACACTTACTACAAATGATAAGTATATTAAAATGGTGCCAAAACAGCCAAAATAGCAATGCCTCAATATATGCCAAGGAATTAGGGATTAAAACTACCAATTGTGATACCAAATATATCTCCAAAATAGGACCCCCTAAACATCATTATTAACATATGAGAACCTAGTGATAGGACAAACCATTGAAAAATGATGCTCACAAAAATTGGGATGTTACAATAAACTCCCAAGCTTCTCCAAACTCTTGAGCTTCATTAGAGCTCTTCTCAAGCTTTAAATCTCTCTCATCTATTCCCCAAATAGAATAATCAAATAATACAATGAGTCCCCTTTATGTGATGAAGAAATTTCAACTCAACAATAAACTAGATTTAACCCAAACTTGACCCAAAGACTAACTCAAAATCCCATTTAATATAAATAAAATCTAGAAGGGCTAAAAAGGATCTAAAAAGAATACCAAGATACTTGAAATATGTTTTACTTCCCTAAGATAAATCTTAAATTCTATTTTAAGAACCCTAATATCAAATATATTCCCTAAAGGGTTATAAATTTGAAATTCATTTTAAATGAACTAAATGAAAAAGCACTTTCATTCTGATCTCCTCCAAGAAGTATGGAAATCAACCAAAAAATAGGGGGAAGAAAAAGGAGCTATAATGATTCAAGTTTATACACAAGATAAATTTGTCAGCACAAGGAAACAAATCTAGAAATTCCATTCGTACATTTGAGATGATTAAGTATTATTCATGATGTTCTTCTTTACATATCTTTTATTGACTATTAAGTGATATTTCACAGTGAAATTCACAGTTGAACCTAAAGGGAAAAATTTACCACAGGTGGTTCTTTTCCTAATATTTTTGCCACAATTAGCTTTCCAATTGAGAATGACTACCATTATGCTTCTTTCCATGGCAATGCTAGTTTTTTTTTCTTTAGAAGAATGTGGATTTGGGGATTGCCTAAATTCCGATAAGATTGGATTGATTACTTAGTGAATTTTTTTGTAATGAATGCAATTGATTTATATGACATGCTAGTTTATTGGTTACAATAGTGGAACAAAGATATTTGAGTATGTAATGATGACACATTTCCAAATCAAATTTAATTAAATGTGGTAAAAGAAGTTAAAATATTTAAAATTGTTTTGTGTCATGCTAGATGGAAAAACTATAATTTTGACTTTGTAAACTAATGGATCCAAGCTTGTTTCAAGTTTAGTTGATTGGCAAACTTTCCCCAAAAGTTGCCCAAAAAACTATGGGTCGAGCTCCCTGATGTGGGTCAAAGCATGAAATTTTTCTAGGAGATATGGTACTAGCTTTCAATATAGGACACAAAGATGGATGAAAGCTTTTTTTAACAAAAAATAAAATTCAGTGAAATACTAAAAGTGTGAACAAGAAAATACGAGGGTAGTTTATGGATGCACTTGGTAAACAGATTTGCCTTTATAAAAAATAGTTGATTTTTAACTCTACTAGCTTGATGGATAAAGATTAATTCCATAAATAGTTGTGGAGATCACCACTTCATTGCATTTCAGAGGTACAGCTCCACTAGCATAGTTTGGTTATAGGGATACATGTTAATGACCAGAGAGCACAAAAGGCAAAGCTAACATTTGTGCATAGTCATGACACAAATTTAATCATAAATTTTAACTAGAAAAAAATAACATTTGTGAATTGCCATTACACAAATGTTATTATAAAATTAGACTAAGAGAGCAAAAAAAAAATGCCATAGATCATTCGCTACATACCTATAAATGATAATCAAGAGAATGAACAATAATACCTTCTAAATAAATATATTTGGAATTCACAAATTCTATAATAGATATAATGATAGCTAGATAACAAAATCACCAAAGCAAGATTGTGAATTCACACATAAGGAAAGCTTACAATTAAATGCACAAATTGAAACTCTCCTTATTTTTTTGATTAAAAAGTCTGAGCTCACAAACTCTACATTCTATGCATAACTAGAAAAATTATTTTGATGTCTTCCCTCTTTTTAGAACTCAACTCTTACTCTTTACTTACTCAACCCAACATATATTTACAAGAAAGCAAGTGTGTCTCCTTGCATATAGAAGAAATAGTGTTAAATTTCACTAGGATGACCAAAGCTTTCCATTCAAGATCTATATAACTAAAGCTATTCATTCTTGCAAATTATTGTTCCCATTTCCCTTTTTTTTATTGATCACCTTTAGAATTCTGTTAGCAATAAAAAATAATTGGTAATCTAATATAAATTTGATAGCCAAGTAATCACCATATCGTCTTCAATGATTAAATCAATTGAATTATTTTGTTGGGCATGCATAAATTTCTAACTTACTCTCCTCTTTTGACCTTTCAGCCAAGCCCTTTCTTCACTAAACAATTGACAAATTTTGAGGCATAACTTGAGCATGGATCTAAATGAGAAAACTACTTGAGCATCTTTGTATTGTTCTTATGATAAATTATAGTTTTCTCACTGTATAATTACTATTTAATTACAAGTGAAAACAAAGAAATCTTTAGAGTTCATGGAAATATCATATTTCACCATATGCCAAGTTTTGGTTATACATGTAAGTAATTAGCTATAATGACAAAAAAATTGTATGTTAACTACTATAAACTTGATATTCTAGATTGTGGCATTTGTAAATTGTAGGTTTGGATAGTTTGATAGATTATCTTATGCCACTAAGTTCCTTAGGGTATAGTTGATGAGTATTAAAGCCACATATAAAATTTCATAATAGTATCAATGAATGAAAATGAAAATGAAAATGAAAAAAATAAAGGATCGTGATTCAAAATATCAAGGCTCCAAATTACACACATTAACGCAAGCCATAATAAAAATGCATAGACTCAATTAGGAACACATATAAATCCACCTTATTATTTTCTTCCTTGTTTTGATGTAGAGACATGACATTAGAAAACCTAGGAGGATGGTTCACTCAACTTGTTTTACTTCAAGGCTCTCACACATCACAACTATAATTACAATATGAACTGTTCAATCAAATCTACATTATTTCAAATATCATTTCAAAATATCTAATAAGAGCCTCTATCTTATTCAATATTTTTTTCCCTATTCCAAGTGGTTAAAAAAATTTAGAATAATGTCCTTAACTGAATCTGCATATTTGCACCTCAAACTCATTGATAACTATAGGGAAAAAATAGATGCCACATATGAAAACACATTGGCATAAACTATAAATTGACCGGTAAAATTATTAGTACATTTCATTTTCTCCATGAAGAACTGATACCATTATTGCAAAATAAATTTATATTCACCAAATTCAATTTTGAACCTAATCACCTTTTCTCCATATACTCATTCCTTCCAAACAAATGATTAGCACCAAATGGATTTTTAATCCTACTTTTGAACTTTAAGCTTATCTCTTCATTTCAATCCCATATGTATCTTTCCATCTTGAAGACTTAGCCTACAGATTATTTATTTGACTAAATAGTGGGAATCCATAGTCTTCAAATTATGTCAATATTAGTAAGACATATCTCAGTCTACCTTTAGTTTGAGAGGAATTTTGGAGAATTTGAGTTCTTAATCAACCTTCCAAGGGAGGCTATAAGGTAGAGCAATTCTTATTGATGTTTTGAAGCCTCTAAGGTGTCTAGAACCTTATGATTAGTGAAGGTATTTTATTGGCAATGAGTTAATTCCTTTGGAAGCTTATAGGGATATGGTGTTGATAAAGATCTAGGAGGTGCAAGAGGATGGATGTGTTGTTTGGTGAGGTGTGAGAGGTTGTTGTGTGATTTTTTTGAAGGTATAGGTAGAGACAACTAGAAAAAGTAAAAGTGGCACAAGGAATATGCCATTCACCTTGTCTCTAACCTTAGAGAATTGAAAGGAATAGCATATATTATGCTTAGATAGGCTTGTCCAAGAAGCCTTGCCTAGTTTGAGAATTTTTGTATTAACAAACAATTATCATCTCCACCATTACGTGTATCAATATTGCATATAGTCAAGTAGATAATATGTATGCTCTTCATCGAATACATGGAAATCAAGCTATGAGATATTATATGAATATGCCTTTGGCTTTGTTGAGTTTGGTAATATGAATAGTAAACCTATTTTAAAATAAATTAGACCCATTAAATTGAGTTCCAAAATCAATATTGGCACAATGTGTCTAACAAGAAATAAGAGGGGTAGGAAGATGCCAATTACCGAATGTAGAAAAAGAGTTGGGCAGTATGTAAAAAGCATTATTGAAAAGAAATGGAGTTGGAAAAAGATGAAGAAATGAAGTGAGCAACATGATGAGAAGAGAGAATGCTAAGGGACGAAGAGAATCTTTGTAAGCATTAATTAAAGAAAGTGAAGAAAACTTGAGAAGACATTTCCTTTTATTTAAAGACTGGATGGTTTCCTTAAGATTAAATTAGATGAATAAGAGGAATAAGGCACACTCAAGTAGAGAAAGAGAAATGAAAAAGAATGGTTTTGGAATGCTAAGGAAGTAATAAAGATAAACAAATAAGGAATGGCATTGCTATGGATATATCAACAACACGATTTTAGTGTTGGAGCAATAAGAAAGAGGGATAATGATGTTTGACCAATTATAGAAGATATTTGGAAGGAATGTTGAACCCTTTGCATTTCTAAACAAGAGGGATTGATATGAGAAGTTGTCAAACATTTACTGATCAAGAAGTTTGATAGAAATGACTTCTAAGGGACATGCTTTTATGGCATGTAGAGATAGTGGGAATTTGTAAGGGAAAAAATGTTTGCAATGTCATCGCTTCCTACCTAGGTTCCCACTACTTCACTTCCATGCCTCATAGTTTTGGGCCCAACATGGCTGATTATGCACTCTCCAACCAGTTGCTCCTCCATTCCATCTACCACTTCTCCATTCTTAGTTACTTGTACAAGTCTTGTTGCCTCTTTCTTTCAGAACATTTATCCAACTTTCCCAAATCAATTCTTTCATGATGAAGCACTAATTATACCTAATTGCAATCCAAACACTTTGGATATAGACGCCATGGTTGTATGAAGTGAATTGTGTGCTAGAAAAGCTAAGAAATAATGTTTGATGATGTGGAAGACATACTAATGGAAATTGTGCTAGATAGTATATTGAATGAGAAGACTCCAATCTTGGCAAAATTAGTGCAACTATTGAAAAGATCAATGAACCTAATGTGCATACCAAGTATAAGTTGATGGAAAGAGATAAGAAGAAATTTTAAAATAAAGTGTTGGAAATGATTGCAAGAAAGATTTCTATATAGCAAGTGGATTTGTCTACCCAAGTTACCTAGTTAGAAACAATTTTCCATTTTTTACCAATAAAATTAAAGATAAAATGTAGAAAGTGAGTGAATTTCTAAAAGCAAGTGCAAAGACACTAAAGGCTAATATCTTCACTTCAACATTAAATTACTCCTAAGTGATAGATATCAACAAAATCTCTTATAAGAGGAATGTCAATTAAGGATGAGATTAATGAAATTCAAGCATTATTGCTACCTCAACTTGAGGTAATTCAAGATCATTTAAAGATCACCTAGGATCTTGTTGTTACCTCGAGTCTATCATTTCCAATCATATTAATGATCTTAAAACAAAGACAAAAATTTAAAAGCATATTGAGATACTAAAGAAAAACTAGGACAATACCATGGCACGAGACAAATTGATAACAGTGTCCTCTACATTCAGTGTCAAGATTGTCACATATACATTGTTCAAGCTAGTCTTCTCCATATAAAAAAAATTAGGTTTAATAAATGGAAAGTCCTTTAAGAGGTTAAAGCAAGCATGGGTAGAAAAATTCACCATGATTTTTAGAAGAAAAGTAAACAAAATCATCAATGGTTTTAATATTTCACAACCTTCAAAATAGGTTGTTCCTTGGGAATAAAACCTAAATGAAAACTATTGGAAATGATTGAAAAGATCATGAGGAAAGTTGTTGGAATGATATATGGAAATGGTAAAGAATGTTCTCAATCATTTTTTTGTCATTGATGTCAAACTTGCTACTTGCAGGAATGACAATTGCTTTTGTGATCCAAATACTATCAATTAGTTGATTGACAAGAAGGAGGCAATCAATAAGATGTAACTAGTACACCTAGAGAAAGGTTGAAGTTATGATGTTGTAATGAAGTACAAGGATTGGCTAAGCCAAAGATGTAAGGTTTTAGCTAAGACATCTGTAAAACCTAATTAAAGTTTGTTAGAGAGAAGGAGCCGAGCAAGCTAGTAGGCATCGAGCAGATTCCTCGTTGAAGTCAAGCAAGATCAACATCAAGTGCTAAGTAAAGTTCAAATGTCGAGTGATATCAAGTGCCGAGTAAACTTCAAATTTCAAGTGATATCAAGTGCCGAGTAAACTTCAAGTGCCGAGTGATATCAAGTGCTGAGTAAACTTCAAGTGTCGAGTGATATCAAGTGCCGAGTAACATAGAGATGTCGAGCACTAGTAAAAAAAATAATGCCAAGTTGTTGCATTATTTTGTAAATCGAAGATTCGCCAGATCTAATATGACAAGGTTGTTATCTAGAAGTTTGTCAATTAAATGAAAGATAAGAATGATGAGCTGGTGGCATAGAACACCATGTAAACATTTTTAAGGATACAACTAACGAAGTTTCTAGATGAGAACAAGATATGAGGTAGATACATTGTATCCTACCTAATCCATTTTGAAACCCTAAAATTCGAGAAGGAGAATTGAGCGGAAAAGGAAAAATTAGATTTCTACTTCAAGAGTCATAAGTTCATGAAGAAAAGAGAGAGAAAGCCAATCAAGCATGAAAGCATAAAATGCTGAAGGAGGTGCTAAGGAGAAAAGAGAGCATAGTTACTTTGTTTCAATAAGAAGACCCCAGATATGGATGCATTGGCAAGATGAGTAAGAAGACTCAAGGAGACAAAGCTTGATAAGAAGACAAGCAATTAGAGCTGAAGTGTTTGAAGCCAAGCATAAGGATTGAACTGAAAGTGTGATATGAAATCTACAAAGTATGTTGTAAGTTATATCAGATCAAAAGGCCATTATCGTTACTTTCTAGCAATTGTAACAGTTAGTTTAAATCCTATGGACTTAGGTTGGTTTGATAGCCATGAGATAAATCCTTTAACAGGGTGACATTCCACGTGAATGTTCTAAAGACCTTTAACCAGGCCCATTCCTAATAGTTTGGTGAAATTCTCTAACAAGGTCACATTTAACAGTGTGTTGTAAGCCTTTAACAGGGCAGGCTTTTAATAGGGCATCACTTTAGAAGAGTGAGAATCAAGTAGCATGTTATTGGTGGTTTTTCCCAAATTGGGTTTCCATGTAAATCATTATTTCACGTGTTGATCTTGCATGTTTTATCTCTACATGTTGATTTACTGTAACTTACTAATATGGTTGATTTAAGTTTGGATGGATGAAAAGTGTATGGATTTATTAAAAGTGTAGAAAAAGTATTATTAGGGCATTTGGACCTTGAATAACTAATTCACCCCCCTCCCCCCCTCTCAGTTATTCTAAAGAATTCTAACAATTGGTATCAAAGCTGAACTACTGATTTAGTTTAAAAGAACTACAATCAGAAAAGCTCAAAATGCCTAAGAGAGAAGTTCCCAAGCTCAACAAAGACAACTTTATTGCATGGAAAAGTTTGATGAAGCTACATCTTAGATCCATAGGAGATTATGCCCAAAATTTAATTGTCACTGAACATATAGATCCAACTGGTACTCTTACTGCAGAAGACATGAAAAACAAGCAGGAACACAATCAGACAATGTTGGAGATTGTCTCTGCACTCAACTATGATGAATTTGATGATATCAAAGGATGTGACACTGCATTCAAAATGTGGAAAGCCCTATCAGACATCTATGGAGGAGATCAGAATGTACAAAGAGCAAAAAGAGAAAGTCTCAGAGGAAAGTTTGATGATATGAAAATGGAAGAAAATGAGAATGTTGCTCAATATAGCGCAAGAATAAAAGAAGTGGTAAGTGCAATAAAATGCTTAAGTGGTCAACCGGATGAAGATACTGTTAATAGTAACTTCTTAAGAACCTTGCTCTCTATCTATGCTATTAGAGTATAAGCAATACAAGAACTAAGATGTATACCAGGAAAAAATCTAAGTTTTGAAGGTATAATAGGTAGACTCGCTGCATTTGAGTTATCTAATTTTGACAACTACAGACCAGAGAATGTTGAATCTACCTTTAAGGCCAGGTTATCACTAAAAGATATTGAACAGGTGAAATCAAAGAAAGGAAGAAAAATGAAGTATGTATCCAGTGACAGTAGCACTGATAAGGAAGATGTGAAACAATTGGAAGCATTGCTTGCTAGAAGATTTCACAGAGGTAAAGGAAAATTCAAAGGTAAGATGCCTATCATTTGTTTCAATTGCAATGAATTAAGTCATATTGCTGCCAGGTGTACACAGAAAAAGGATTACAAGGAAGTCAACAAAAATAAATTCAGAAGAGATGATGACAAGAGAGATTACAAAGAAAAAGGTAAGAAGTGTTATATTGTTGAAGAAAATTCTGATGACAATGATGATGAAGTTGTTTATGTAGCCATGAAGGATCAATCTGATGAAGAAGAGCACACAACACTGGTAATATGTATGAACAAGAATGACAAGTGGATCATAGACAGTGGATGCTCACATCACATGACAGGAGACAAAAGTAAGTTTGTTAACTTTACTCAGTATGATGGAAATAGTGTTAGATTTGGTAATGATGCTCCATGTCAAATCAAAGAAAAAAATTCCATTAAGCTCACAGAACAAATTTCATGTGATAATGCATACTATGTTGAAGGATTAAACTACAATTTGCTGAGTGTCTCATAGTTAGGCAATATAGGATGCAAAGTAGAATTTAGAAACAAAACTACAAAAATCTATGATACTGATGGTAAACTGATAGGAAAAGGAGATCAAACAAGGAGTAATTTTTTTTACCTTGATATGGATGATGTTTCTTATTTTATTGCAAAATTTGATGATTAATGGTTGTGGCATAGAAGATTATGTCATGTCAACTTCGACAATCTAGTCAAGATCAGTAAAATGAAGAAAGTCATAGGTTTACCAAAATTGAAGAAGCCTGATAATATCATGTGCAAATAATGTCAGCTAGGAAAGATGATAAAGTCAAGTTTCAAAAGCAAAAACTATACATCCAAAGAAGTACTTGAACTAGTTCATACTGACTTATGTGGTCCAAAGGAAGTACAAAGCTATAAAGGAGATAAATACATAATGTTGTTTCTTGATGACTATTCTAGGATGATGATTGTTATGTTCTTAAAACAAAAATCTGATGCTTTTCAAATGTTTAAGTGGTATGTGGCTAGAGTTGAAAAGGAAATAGGAAAAAGCTTGAAATGTCTAAGATCAGACAGAGGTGGTGAATTCACATCAAATGAATTTGAGATATTTTGTAATGATAAAGGAATCAAAAGACAAACGTCAGCTCCTAGAACTCCCCCACAGAATGGAATTGTTGAAAGAAGAAATAGATCTGTGGTTGACTGTGCTAGAACATTAATGATGGAAAAGACTATTGCTCTAAAATACTGGAGAGAAGCTGTAGCTGTAGATGTTCATTTGCTGAATCGAGTACAAGTCAAGAAAGGTACAAATACAACACCTTTTGAATTATGGTATGGTCACTCACCCAATGTAAAACATTTCAAAGTATTTGGTTGCAAATTTTTTATCCTTAAAGATGCTAGAAATGGAAAATTTGATGCAAAAAGCAATGAAGGCATATGCCTTGGTTATTCCACTAGAAGTAAGGCATACAAGTGTTTAAATACTAACACTAATAAAATTGTGGAAAGTGCAAATGTAAACTTTGATGAACATGCAGAAGTCCAAGCTAAAGAATGAAAAAGAATGGATGAATATAGAAACTTTGTTTATTCTTATGAAGGAATGACTGATGAGGATGATGTCAATCAAATTGAAACTCAACAACAAGTTTCAGTTTTAGCCGACTCACAACCAATGAATGTCGAGCTACATTCAGAAGTTGAGTTGCAGAATGAAGATAATGCATAATCTGATTCTAAAGTTAGTACATATGAAAGAGATGTAGAACAACCTAAAAACTCAGTACATAGTGACCCTAAATCAGAAATATCAAACATGGAAACAAGGACAAAACCAAGATTATCCAAAAATGTAAAAAGACATCACCCTGCTGAACAGATAATTGGTGACAAAGATGCAAGACCAATGACAAGGAACAGACTAAGACATGAATCATGTCTAATCAGAAAATCTAAACTTAAGACAGTATATGGTGCATTACAAGATGATGACTGGTACAAAGCTATGGAAGAAGAGATTGATCAAATAAAGAAGAACAAAACCTAGAGTTTGGTTCCCAGACTAGTTGACAAGAATGTGATTGGCACCAAGTGGGTATTCAGAAACAAGCTAGATGAGAATGGTGAGATTACCAGAAACAAAGCTAGACTAGTATGCAAGCGTTATGCTCAAGAAGAAGGAATAGACTATGGGGAAACATTTGCCCCTATTGCTAGAATGGAAGGAGTAAGAACTTTACTTGCATATGTTGCATATAAAGATTTTAAAGTCTATCAGATGGATGTAAAATCTTCTTTTTTAAATGGCATACTAGAAGAAGAAGTCTGCATTGAACAACTAGAAGGATTTGTTGATGAAAACAACAAGGATATCATTTGTAAGCTACATAAAGCACTCTGTGGTTTGAAACAAGCACCTAGAGCATGGTATGAGAGACTTCACAAGTATCTAATACAAATAGGATTTGAAAGAACTGATGATAACAACAACATGTACATCAAAGAAAAAGAAGGTAAAAACATTATTGTATCTGAAATCTTTGTGGATGACATAGTGTTTGGTGGAAAGGAAGTTCTTTTCCAAGGCTTTGCTGACAAAATAAAAAATGAATTTGAGATGTCTATGTTTGGAGAAATCAAATTCTTTGTTGGATTGCAAGTACATCAACTCAAACATGGTATATTTTTGACAAAATCAAAGTACATCAAAGAGATTCTTAAAATCATTTGGATTAGAGGAGTCCAAACTGGTCAGCACACCAATGGCAACAGGAAATACGCTATCCAAAAATGATGAATCAGCTGAAGTCAATCAAACAATGTACAGATCCACGATTGGAAAACTACAATATGTTGTACATAGTAGACCAGACATAGCATTAGCAGTTGGAATAGTGGCTAGATTCTCTGCTAATCCTAAAGAAAATCATCTCATAGCAGTAAAAAGAATAATGAGATATCTTAAAGGAACTGATAACTTTGGTCTATACTACAAAAAGAATGGAAAATTTGAGCTCAATGCATATACAGATGCAGATTGGGGAGGCAACATTGATGATATAAAAAGCACAAGTGAAGATGCATTATTTCTAGGCAAAAGGCTAGTTACCTAGACTAGCAAGAAACAAACATGCACATCTCAGTCCACTGCAGAGTCAGAATAGGTAACAAAACCTATGATATTGTATTGTGATAACACAAGTGCTATAAACATATCCAAAAATCTAGTAATGCATGCAAAAACCAAGCACATCGCAATCAAGTATCATTATGTTAGAGAACTAGTAGAAGACAAAAAAGTGAAGTTGGAATACATTCACACAAAGGAACAAACTGCAGATATCTTTACCAAACCATTGCCAAAGGATACTTATGAATATCTTAGAGGCAAGTTGGGGTTAATACCCCTAACTCAAGCAGTTTAAAGCAGCAAGGAACCTACCCTGCATCACCAGAAATGAATCATTGAAATATCAGAAGAATGATGCAGAGGATAATAGCAGGAGCAGAAACTCCAAATCAATCACAAGCATGGTGATAGAGGGAGAAAACAACAAGAAGCCAAAGCTCATATTTTTCATAATAAAGATGCTACATCTTTGGCATTTATGTCAAATAGGGAGAAATGTGAAACCTGATCAATACAAAGCAAGAGGGAAATATATATGAAAGAGGGAGATATATGAGATCAGCTAGTAAAGATGAAGCAAGAAAAGAAAAGTAGCAGATAACATAGACAACCTTGGTAGTAACTAAGTTGATCAATTGATCAGTTTGGTTTGCCATCAATGCCAAAGAGGGAGATTGTTGGAAATGATTGAAAAGATCATGAGGAAAGTTGTTGGAATCATATATGAAAATGGTAAAAAATGTTCTCAATCATTGTTTTGTCATTGATGTCAAACTTGCTACTTGCAAGAATGACAATTTCTTTAGTGATCCAAATACTATCAATTAGTTGATTGACAAGGAGGAGGTAATCAATAAGATGTAACTAGTACACCTAGAGAAAGGTTGAAGTTATGATGTTGTAATGAAGTACAAGGATCAGCTAAGCCAAAGATGTAAGGTTTTAGCTAAGACATCTGTAAAACCTAATTAAAGTTCATTAGAGAGAAGGAGTTGAGCAAGCTAGTAGGTGCCGAGCAGATTCCTAGTTAAAGCTGAGCAGATTCCTAGTTGAAGCCGAGCAAGACCAACATCAAGTGCTGAGTAAACTTCAGATGCCAAGTGATATCAAGTGTCGAGTAAACTTTAGATGCCGAGTGATATCAATTTTTGAGTAAACTTCAAGTGTCGAGTGATATCAAGTGCCAAGTAAACTTCAAGTGCCGAGTGATATCAAGTGCCGAGTAAACTTCAAGTGCCGAGTGATATCAAGTGCCGAGTAAACTTCAAGTGTCGAGTAACACAGAGATGTCAAGCACTAGTAAAAACAATAATGTCGAGTTGCTACATTATTTTTTAAATCGAAGATCCGCCAGATCTAAGCCGACAAGGTTGTTATCTAGAAGATTGTCAATTAAATGGAAGATAAGAATGATGAGCTGGTGGCACAGAACACCATGCAAAATGTTTTTAAAGATACAACTGACAAATTTTCTAGATGAGAACAAGATATGAGGTAGATACATTGTATCCTACCTAATCCATTTTGAAACCCTAAAATTGGAGAAGGAGAATTGAGCGGCAAAGGCAAAATCAAATTTCTACTTAAGGAGTCATAAGTTCATGAAGAAAAGAGAGAGAGAGAGGTGGTTAAGCATGAAAGCATAAAATGTTGAAGGAGGTGCTAAGGAGAAAAGAGAGAATAGTTACTCTGTTTCAATAAGAAGACCCCAGATATGGATGCATTGGCATGATGAGTAAGAAGACTCAAGGAGATGAAGCTTGATAAGAAGACAAGCAATCAAAGCTGAAGTGATTGAAGCCAAGCATAAGGATTGAACTAAAAGTGTGATATGAAATCTACAAAGTATGTTGTAAGTTATATTAGATCAAAAGGCCATTATCGTTACTTTCTAGCAATTGGAACAGTTAGTTTAAATCCTATGGACTTAGGTTGGTTTGATAGCCATGAGATAAATCCTTTAACAGGGTGACATTCCACGTGAATGTTCTAAAGACCTTTAGCCCATTCCTAATAGTTTGGTGAAATTCTCTAACAAGGTCACATTTAACAGTGTGTTGTAAGCCTTTAACAGGGCAGGCTTTTAATAGGGCATCACTTTAGAAGAGTGATAATCAAGTAGTATGTTATTGGTGGTTTTTCCCAAATTGGGTTTCCATGTAAATCATTATTTCACGTGTTGATCTTGCATGTTTTATCTCTACATGTTGATTTATTGTAACTTACTAATATGGTTGATTTAAGTTTGGATGGATGAAAAGTTTATGGATTTATTAAAAGTGTAGAAAAAATATTATTAGGGCATTTGGACCTTGAATAACTGATTCACCACCACCACCACCACCCCTCTCAGTTATTCTAAAGAATTCTAACAAAAACTGCTAGCAATAGCTAGTTACATTATCACACAATTCCTCACTGTAGTGATAAAACTAGGACAAGTTATTTAAAATAATAGGTGAAGTTCAAAAATACTAAGATGAGAGAGAAATGGTATCATCTTTCCATGCTTGGATTAAGAAGAGGTGTCATCATGGTGATCCCTCAATGTTTCCTTTTCTCTTTCCCAATCCAACCTACATGACATCGAAACACAAATCAATTAAAAAACTCCAAAGTTGAAGATCTAAAACTAAAAATGTATGCATCAAGCCTTGGAAGAGAAGAAGAACCTAAAACAATGGGATTCCTCTAGCTCTAGGCCCACTAATCAGCATATGCCATACGAAATACAAACCATACTTTTACTACTCATCATTTGCAAACCATACTTTCAAACAAACGAACCCCCAAAATATACTTTTACTACTCATCATTCACAAACATGCATACTTTCAAACCATACAAAATACCCAACTCATCATTCACAAACCTACATACTTTCAAACCATGCAAAATACTATGAGCTCCTTAGACACACAAATGAAGCCCCAACTTTACTATTACCACTCATACTTATACTAATACAATGTGTAATAATATAATATACTTTTTAAATTATTTTTTATTACACGAGTTGGTCAAAATTTTGACCAACTTGGGAAAACTTAACTCAATTTTGACCAACACGGGGATTAAAACAACAAAAAAGATGGAATCATAGCTTTGGTCAAAAATTTTGGTAGAAAAATAAGTGCAAATGTATTAGTGATGATGTACATTATAAGCCTAAAAATAAACATAAACCCCTATCCCTAAGATCTCTTATAATCCTTAACTTAAATCCAAACCCTAACTAGAATTATAACCCTAAACCTTACTATAATCTAACCACTAAACATGGACCCTAACTATAAGCCTAACACTAAACCTCATTCAATAAGCCTAATCTTAACCCTAATCATCATATAAACACTAAGAACTATCCTACTCCTATTTATAATCCTAATCATGCTGTAAATGATGATACTAACCTAAATCCTTAAAATGATGTAAACCTTTATCCCAACCATAAACCCATATCCTAACCCTAATCCTAATAATAATTTTATTCTTAGTCCAAGCATATGACTAACCCTAAACATAGCCTGAACCCTAACTCTTACTTTACTATGGCAAAGAAAATAATGCACCAAACTAGAGATTGATTAAAGCCTCGAGGGATATGTGATTCCCTTCAAACCACCTAACTAAGCTAGCCAAGAGGGTCGAGTAGATCAGGAGCTTAAATACAGGTAACCCTTCTATTTCATATTATGGATTGATTAAATGTTAAAGGACTCAAGCGTACATGCATTTAAATGATATTCAATATTAATTTTATGGGTTAGATGTATAAATGAGATGATGTGGATTTTTTGATTATTGAAATTGGAAGACCTTATTTGAATAGAGAAATCCTAAAGTCCACAAACTAACTATCTCAAATAGACATGCATCAAAAGGATGATAGAATGATTTTTAGATGCTATAATAACACATAGACATCTTATATATATAGGGTATAGACAAATACAAAAGAAGTATAAAAGTTTATGATGGGTTATGGAATTAAATTGGTATACTAGATGCAAATAAATATATTACAACTATAATAAAAGAGTGCAATCTAAATATGAAATTGAACTGACCAAGTGAAGTGCCCCAATCCTTGAGTATATGCTCAAAGCTTGCACACTTGAAGGGAGGAGAAATATACATTACTAGCTATTTGATAGGCTTCCCTCAATCAAACCCCCATTTTGGTATCCCTGTCCTTCATGGATAGTCATTTAGACACAAGATTTTTATTTCAAATGTATGAGATGTAACCAAATTAAGGAATATTTGCTAATTTATGAGTTTTGTACTTAAATAAAAACAAGCAAGAATAAGAGAGTAAAACCTAGCTCAAAGGTTGATATTGTGTTCTAGGTGAAGTCCCCCAATCTTAAAGTACATATTCAAAACTTGCATAATAATAGAGAGGAGAAATTTGTGTGTCCATTTGAGAGACTTTCCTTAGTCAAACCCTCATTTTAAATGATAAATATGGATAATATGATAAGACATGTACCTAAAGGAATTAATTAAGTTCTCCAAATATAGACTAAAAAGTTTAATACTTGAGATGAAAAGTTAGATGAGAGCTTGGATAGTAGAATATGTTCACTAATGGAATAAACTAGAAATAATGTGGAAAGATGGATGTAAGAGAGAGAGAGATGTGGAGTGATAAAATTGTGGCCAAGAAGCTAGAAATGGACAACAAGAATGCTTAAGTAGATCAAAGAAGTAACCAAGAACAAAGAGAAGGTTTGTTAGATTGATTAAGAAGGCCAAATAAATGCTTGAGAGAGGTATTTGATGGACTTGAATGAAACTTTCATATGGAACCCCACCATTTGATCGTTAAAACTATAGGCTACTAGGTTTATAATTCTTAAATGACACCCTATACATCAATTTTGCATGCATTGGATGAATGTCTTCATCATGTGCATGTGTCTAAGGCTAAGAGGATTTTCTTACATGGAATTTTGGCTAAGTGATGATTTGGAAAGGTGGCAATGATGAATGAAGGTAACAGAGTTTTGTCTTGAGCTAAGGACTCAAACAAGATGTGAAGATGACCTTTACATAGGTGTGTAAATTTTTTTAAAATTTTCCCCTACTTTAGCAAGCATTTCATTCATAAGTAGATAGAGAAATGATATATTAAGGAGGTCTTACCTATATTACCTACAAGAATTTAGTCACATGGTGTTTTTCCTATCTATAATTCCTAATGTGACATTGAGTTATATCTAACATACTTGGTCATGCTAGATGATGAAGAAACTTTTCATAGAGATAATTTTATAGGTACATCAAGATGGATGTAAAGTTGTTTTATTTCAAGTCATATGATATTGTTATTTTTTGTACTACTCTCACACTCATAGTGGATGCTAGACAGGCATGTGAAAGGGAGGCTTTGATGGTGAATTGACATGTGGCTTGAGATAGCGGTTGGTGGTTTGGCCCCTACGAAGATAATAGAATGGTTTAGCCCCACTAAGGAAAGATGGAGGGTTAACTCACATTGAAGCAAGATGGTGGATTCCCAGTGAGGACAGCCACAAAATGCACCAAACTAACTCTCCCATAAAATTAATCTCTATCTCAACATGACACACTCTAACCTCATTAGGACTTGTGTGAGAAGATGAGAGGAGAAAGAGGAGCCATACTATCATCACTAAAGAAAAATAAATCCCTTCCTCAATAAGGGGAATATTTGTCTCTAAAGGAGCCTTGAGTGGAAGACACTAGATCCAAATGAAAAGAACCCACCAACAAATAAATCACAAGAAGCATCAACCTTTCAAAAGAAGTCTCAAAGACCCAATAGACCCTTAACTAAAAAATGGAAAAAGATAAAATGGCCCTAGAAAATTAACAACCACTACCCCAAAACTAGACCGGTACACATGAAACACAAGCAACAATAGGGCAAAATAGACACCAAAAAAAAAAATTAAAAATTAAAAAAAAAAAATTTTTTTTTTTTAAAAAAGAAAACTAAAAAAGATGACATCACAAAAAAAAGTTAAATAAAGAATATAAGAAAAAAATTAAGGAACTTATAGGTTTTATAAAGAACCTAACAAAAACCATAGCCAAAAGATACACACACTAAGAGGCACCTGGGACATAGCCCTCACAAAAGAGAGTAAAACAAAAAGCAAAAACATGGATGCAACAGAGGTCACTTGCAAAGACAAAGAGAAAGAAAGAAACAAGGGACAACTATAGACAACAAAAAAATAGGGGAGACACAATTTTAGACCTTAAAAAATTTTAAGACACCCTAACTTACAACTCAACAAGCACAAAATAGAAAAACAATCATAGGCAATGACCTAAATAGAAAAGGAACGAGGACTAGACACAAGAATAACACCTCCACTTTACAAATCTCAAAGTCCATCTTGGAAGTGACAAAAGAGGTCTCCCAATCATCCAAACCTTTAAGAATAATGTCTTTAGCATGACCAAGAAAGGGGAGAACAAAGAGTTCTAGGTAAAATACGTGAAGCATTCACTCAACACAAGGCATCCATTGATCCTCATCTCTGAAGTGTCAACAGCCACAATGCATATAACTTTATTTTGGAAAGAAAACCCATGTAATAGTACATAGAGACTATGAGAAACACCACTCTTATAGGCCATCAAAGAAAAAGTAACCACCAAGCACTACCTAGAAGAAACATTTCAAAATATGGAGCCATTGTCATTGTCATCTTTTGAATCAAAGGCCTCCCCCTACCACACCATTTTTTGTAGAAACCCTCAAGAGTCTCCCTCTCCCTCTCTCACCTTCTATTATTTCAAACTCCTAGAAAAAGGCCTTTCTTAGTGGGTTTAATTTCCAAATTAATGGTTTTCACTCATGATTTACATGATTATTCAATTTGACATGTGACCAAGGAAAAATTAATATGACATTATGAATACCAGAGGACATTAATATTAGTAATTAATTTAATAGTTTTAATTTTAAATTAATGATAGAATGGCCCAATTTTGAAAAATAATAAAATTAAACAGTGTGGCATAGAAAAATAATTAAAAAGTGGTGCTAGTGTATTTGAAGATGATGTAAACTCATTAAAAGGTGGCACAAGCATGTTAAAAGCTAGTGCCGAAATATTAAAAGGTGGCATCATGAGAATTGACAAATTTCTAGTGATTAAATGTTTCCTCTCATTGAGACAATATGATTCAAAGTGGTGTTTGAAAGATATGGATATGAGAGAGCAATCGAAAAGCTCCACACTTACTTCAAATGGGAGCACAAGAGAAAAAACTATAATACCAAGGGAGAGCTTGGGTCTCAAGAGTTTAGAATGAAATTATACAATGGCTCAAAAAACCAAGACGAAAAATGAAATCAACTTTAACATGATTCTTCACTTTCAATCCAAAACAAAGAAATTTTTTTGAGTTAATTATCCTTTTTTATAGCATTAATTTCCTTGTTGATGGGGATTTTGGATATGGTTGAGGGTGGCATTTTTTTTGCTTTGGAAATTAGCTCCCTTCTATATAGTCTCACGTATAAGAGACTTGGTTAAATTTTCTTGTTACTTTGAGGTTAATTCTAAGGGAGCTACTACACATGCAACTATTGATCTATCCCAAAAGAATATTTATCATTGTGATGTGAATATTTATCATTGTGATGTGACCTCCCGGGAAGTTCCGGTGCTTCACCCCTGTGAGCATCACCTAGATCCAATGAGTGCTAAGTGTTCCATTTATTCTCATGAGAGATAGATTCATGTTGAATCACTACTCATGAAACATGGGTCATCGAGTTTGACTCAAAATCACACAGTTAAATCCTGATATTCACATCACAATTTGACTAGTTGTGGAAATCATCTCCTACTTATCAATTGATGAGCTTAAGGGGCTTTCTAATGAATGGTTCATAAGGCACAACACTTGGTGAAGGTTTTGCAAATGGGGTTGCAAGCTTTGGGTTTAACTGTGGAGGAAACTATGTAGTTAAGCGCGCTCAGGCTGGAGTAGTACTGGGATGGGTGACCTCCCAGGAAGTCCCGGTGCTTCACCCCTGTGAGCATCACTTAGATCCAATGAGTGCTAAGTGTTCCATTTATTCTCATGAGAGATAGATTCATGTTGAATCACTACTCATGAAACATGGGTCATCGAGTTTGACTCAAAATCACACAGTTAAATCCTGATATTCACATCACAATTTGACTAGCTGTGGAAATCATCTCCTACTTATCAATTGATGAGCTTAAGGGGCTTTCTAACGAATGGTTCATAAGGCACAACACTTGGTGAAGGTTTTGCAAATGGGGTTGCAAGCTTTGGGTTTAACTGTGGAGGAAACTCTGTAGTTAAGCGCGCTCAGGCTGGAGTAGTACTGGGATGGGTGACCTCCCGGGAAGTCCCGGTGCTTCACCCCTGTGAGCATCACCTAGATCCAATGAGTGCTAAGTGTTCCATTTATTCTCATGAGAGATAGATTCATGTTGAATCACTACTCATGAAACATGGGTCATCGAGTTTTACTCAAAATCACACAGTTAAATCCTGATATTCACATCACAATTTGACTAGCTGTGGAAATCATCTCCTACTTATCAATTGATGAGCTTAAGGGGCTTTCTAATGAATGGTTCATAAGGCACAACACTTGGTGAAGGTTTTGCAAATGGGGTTGCAAGCTTTGGGTTTAACTGTGGAGGAAACTCTGTAGTTAAGCGCGCTCAGGCTGGAGTAGTACTGGGATGGGTGACCTCCCGGGAAGTCCCGGTGCTTCACCCCTGTGAGCATCACCTAGATCCAATGAGTGCTAAGTGTTCCATTTATTCTCATGAGAGATAGATTCATGTTGAATCACTACTCATGAAACATGGGTCATCGAGTTTGACTCAAAATCACACAGTTAAATCCTGATATTCACATCACAATTTGACTAGCTGTGGAAATCATCTCCTACTTATCAATATTTATCATGTTTATCATAACAGAATAACTCTTTAAACTATTAAAATATATTACAACATTAATCAGTCCAACCTATATATAATATCATTTTAATTGCGTAAAAAATATAATATTAAAATTCAAAAGTAATATAGTCAAGAGCCTACAATACAATGGAAAATTGTAAGCTTCTTATCTTAGAGATCTTGGGTTCAAATCCATTTTAATTAAATAAATAAATAACTAATAAAAATTAATAAAAACATATAATAATTAATCTTGACTTCAGCCTCTTACTGATCAAAGAAAATCTAAAAGCAATTTATGTCAATATAACACAACTTTCTATTTTATTATACCTTACAAATCACAATGATAAAAGAACATACTAAGATCCTTCATGTTTGACTATGAATTTTATTGACAGCTACCAAAAGAACATACTAAGATCCTTCATGTTTGACTATGAATTTTATTGACAGCTACCAATCAGCATCTCTCATGAATTATGTGTATACTATAGCATCTGATTCCCTGTCATAGGCCTACGTCAACCTAGATATTTGATTAGATTAAAAAACAAATATATCATAATAGTTGCTAGTTGTGATTTCAGACAGAATTGGAAGTGTCCGAATACTCCAATTCATCCTCTATCATGTAGACTTTAAACAAGTTATCAATAAAACAACCACCGATATTTCAATCGCCTATAGTGAGAACACCAAATATGGGTTCCGTGTTTTAGCAGGTAATGGAAACCTATGCAGTCGGCAAAATTAAATGTCAAACCATAACTCCTCGCCGCCTGTATTTGATTTTCATGAACAAGAAAGTGAGCACTAGTCTTTATTTTTTTCCTCTTCGTTTTTACCTGCTTCTCATAATCATAATGATTGGATTTGTTTATGCCTGAAAATTTGAAAGAATATTGACACCATTTAATATATGGTTTTAAGATTTTTTCATTTCAACATACAATAAGAATCTTGACTAGTTGTTTTTGGGTATTTATGTGGCCTCTCAACATTCATTTCGAGTTCAAACTCAAGCAAACATTCAACATTGATGGCACTGAGTTGGACCATTTTGAAGTGGCAATTACTTAACATGCTATTGACACTTGGGCTTGGCATTCAAAATGGTCGTGTGATTTTGGTTCATTGAATTCAAAATGAGATTAAAGAGAAGTTAATGCACCCTATCCCATACCAGTGCCATATCCTTACCATTCTATAAGGGGACACTCTTATGTGCTAATGAAATATAGATATAAAAAGTAATTGTATTGTAGGGGAAATGATCTAAAAGACCTCTTAAGAGCGGCTTACTCAAAAAATAGTACTTTTTGTAGATCAGTAATCAAGAAAATTAAAAAATGAGTTCTAGTAGTACACTGCAAACATGGCGGTGGCTTTGTTTCTCCTAGTATGTAATGGGTATATGTAAGATATGTCAAAGAGAAATAAAAATTTATTTATTTATTTTTATAAATTTAAAAGTAAATCATTTATTTTACTACTTATTATTGCTGTTTTGTATTGCATTCACCTGTGTCTAATTTGTCAATTAATTTCTATCAATAATAGCACTTTATTTTTTTCGTTTTCAAAATAACTATAAGTTTTATTAACAAAAAAAAATTATTTTTTATTTTTTATAATAAAAAATTATCTATTTGTAATATTATTGGTTGAAAACAATTAATAAGGACAGTTTTTTCAAGGATGTGAATGTTTCTTCCATGGAAAGATTTTTGTGCACCACCAAAAAAAAAAACTTAATGTTAGAATAGATCTTATCTTGCTCAAATATAATAAAATTATTAACCTTATAACTAGTAACATAATTATAATGATTTTTTTTTATTGTGACACTTGTTTATAATGAATTCTTTAGTTACTCCAAAACTATTGGTTTATAAGCTATATAATTTAGAGCTTTTATTATTATTTTTTAATGTTGGTTGGATTACACTCTTTAAGAATTTCCTTAGGTATGCTAGTTTCCAAAATTAATATATATTTTTTAATCAATTCATTGAAAATGTTAAAAGAAAAACAAAAATTATAAATGACATTCTATCAACTACCAAGTGAAAGCATGATTAGAAGATTGAAATTATGTATTCTATTTTTTCTTTGTTTTTCTATTAGAAAGAGTTCTCTTGGAGATGTCTTTTGTATTTATTATACTATTTGTACCTTAAATGATTTAACTTTTGTTCAAGATTTTATTTTTATTTTTGTTAAAAAAACATTTTTTGTTTGTATGGAATCACTTCTTACAAAAGCAAAGAAAACTAAATAAAACATAAATATTTGCCTAAAATAAGCTAAAATAAAAAATTACTCTTTTCTCTAAGGTCAACATATGAAAAAAGACAGTAAGAGAGATGTTTCAAACCAACTTCTTAAATCTTATATATTTGAAGTGAAACTAATTAGATTAAAACATTTTTTATAAATTAATTTAAAATGTAAATATCATTATATCTTTTATATTGTATTTTGTAGGTGTCAATATTATATAATTTGTGTGTAGCCTATATAGTGTGTTATTTGTGCCTTAAATAATTTAGCTTTTGTTCAAATTTTTTTGGATTTTCATTAAAAAATTATTTTTTATTTTTATTTTTGTATAAAATCACTTGTTACAAAAGAAAAGACAACCAAATAAAATATAAATATTTTCTTAAAATAAGAAATTTAAAATACAAATTAATCATTTCTCTATGGTCACCATATGAAAAAAGACAATAAGAGAAATGTTCCAAACCAACTTCTCAAACCTTATATATTTGAAGTAAAATTAATTAGATTAAAACATTTTTATAAAATTAATTTAAAATATAAATATTATTATACCTATTATATTATATTTTGTAGGTGTCAATATTGTCTAATTTTTATGTAGTGCTTGGAGCGGGCTTGAAATTTGATGGCCATATTGACCATTTTTGCACTTTTGAACCATATACAACAAGCTAAAATATTGTAAGACCATATGAATTGATAGGCTAAATTTTTATAGAACCATCAATATTTGTTATAGGCAACTTAGTATTTTATTTAGTATACATAAATTTGATTTCATAATATGTATAATATATATGTATGATAAATATATAATATTTTATATTTATATGTTTCTCTTTCTTTCTTTTTTGTTTAGATATGTTTCTATTTTGTATTTGATTCTTGCATGTTTATATTAATTTAGAAACTTGCTGAAATGAAATATAATGAATCTTAAAAACTTGATTTTAGTAATTTACAATGTTACATTTTTTTTTAAATATATAATTATATTATTTAAAAATCTCTTAATGTAATTATATGAACTTAGAAACTTGCTTATTTTATTTGAGACTTTTCTATAGATTACTAATTTATAATTATAAGTCATTCATAGAAAATGTTACATATATTATTAATTTATATAATAATTTTCTAAAATATAAAATATTTAAACTTAAAATGATCTATTAAATTATTTAAAAAAAAAAAAAAAAAAATCAACAATCAACTTTTTTCTTACAACATAAAATGAAAGGTATGAAAAAAATTTAGCTATCATGAAAAAATCATATGACAGGCAAGGGTGGCCATCAAATTTTAAGCCCGGCTTGGAGATATCTTTTTTATTTATTATACTATTTGTGCCTTAAATGATTGAGCCTTTGTTCAAGATTTTTTGGTTTTTCATTAAAAAATCAAAAAAAAAATTTTATGGAATCACCTGTTACAAAAGCAAAGACAACCAAATAAAATTTAAATATTTTTCCTAAAATAAGAAAGCTAAAATAAAAATTAATCTTTTCTTTATGGTCAACATATGAAAAAAGAGGCATTGCAAACTAAATCACAAAGCTTCATGGGTATGACTCAGCAATTACCAATCTCATGGTAGAGTCTTGGAACGATGGTAGGGTTAAGATTGATGGGGTGTCACATCATGTAAACTTGGAGGTCATTTCCCATGTCATAGTAATACTTGATAAGGGTTTCAAGTTCTATAGGGACAAAAAAATAATTGTGAATGCGGTAAAGGATTTTGTCAAGAGCATAGACGACAAGAAGGAGCTGGTGAAGAGTGAGACTTACTATGACATGGACTCGATCAAGAAGCTCTGGAGGTATGTGCTGAGGGCCATCATTGAGTTTTTTTTTTGGACACGAGGTTTGATAGGGTTAGAACCCATCATTTTATTTTATTTTTTCTCAATCATTTCTGTTATGGGGCTAAGATTTCTTTTCCTTTTTACCTGTATTCTTCCATGAATAAGAATATTTTGGGGTATAAGAAAAAACCTAGTGGTAACCCTTCCCTACATGAGGGTTTACTTCTTCTTCTCTATGAATATTTTAAAGCTCAATCAATGAGAAAATCCATGGCTCATGCTATGGTTTCTTCAAAGGAGATGGGGAGCTCCAATTTCTCCTTAAACATAGGGGAAGAGACAAGGATACTCCTACTCCAAGTAAAGTTCCCTGTAAGAAAAGCTTTAGGGGTCATGTGACCAAAATAGCTAGTCAAGGGAAAGAAGAGTACAATGAGGAAGGAGAAGATATGGAAACTAAGGATGAGAGAAAGGGGGAGGATGTGGAGATTAGAGAGGAGCTGGCTACTAACCCCAAAAAGAAGCAAAAGAGGAATAAAGAGGAGAACATGCCTTTGAAGGGGAAAAATGATATGAGTCTAGAGATCTCTATGCCCCCTCCCCTTCCCATTTCCCCATAGGAGTAAGAAAAGGAGAAAAAATGAAGCCTTCAGACAATCTCAAAGCCACCAGACTTTGCTCCAGCACACTCTGAATTAATCTTCTCAAATTCCAATTAGAATCATAAATATCTCCTCTACATATTCTCATGTTCTTGAGTGAGATATTTGATTTCTCAATTCCCGTCTGATTCAGCTATTCTTGACACCACAAATTACATGAAAGAAAAGGTTCCTCCAGTCTACTTGGACCATTTATCTTCTTTTTCTTGATCTACTCCTTAGCCAACTCTACCCATGTGAGAGATTATTCCAAAGAGTAACTCAATGCAGCCTTAAATTCCTTCAATTTTTGCAACCTTTTAAACTGTAACTGATTGGATCCTACATTCTCTACAAGGCACACAAACACCCACTATCATGACCCACTTTGGGTGACTCCTATTTGGTACGAAGTCATCGACACTTTTTTGACTTAGTCGATTAGGTAGGTTGACCTCAACTGGAGAATTTTATCTTTGCATCAATTTGTGTGAGTTATGCACTAAGTCAATAAGTGTTCGACTTAGAACTGAAGTTGATATGTATTTGGTCGATATATGCATTTTGACTAAATGATGAAGACCTTGTTCAATTTTTTTAGTGTTGATTGATTTTGATGACACTATGTCAGTGATTGGATTTATTATGATGTTGTAAAACTAAGCTTAATGTTTTTTTGATAACATGTAATATTGATTGAGTGATGAATATTGTATGGACATATTTACACACTTTTATTTAATTATGAAAAATGAGTGATGAATGTTTAGAATTCATATTATTTAAATGTAAATAATGTTTTGAATTTTGATAGAAATATCATATTGAGGATTTTATTTTATTGTCATCATGTCAACAATATTGATGTGTTGGCATGTTTGAGGTTGTGAGTATGTAAGTATTGAAGGCATAAGGTTGGTTGAGGTAGAGGAGCTTAGCTCCTTGGTAGGGTTGGCTCGGAAACTGTATGGTGTACTCACACACACACGGTTGTTTTTATTTGAATTTAAATAATTTTCTTTGAATTTTAATTTACCTAGATGGATTAAATGTTTTCTTTATGATTGTGTAGCGTAAATGAATAAATGAAAGATTTTTTTTTTTAAATTCTTTAGAAATGTGATAATTTGAAACCTTGTGGAAATAAATAGTTTGTTTTCAAATTTGGAAATCCCGTAATAAATTAGATTAAGATGAAATTAATTTAACAAAAGTTTCAAAACTACTTTAGCCATGTGTAAATGAAAGCATTAATGATGGGATACTTCCATTAACTTTTCCTCATGTTAGTTGCTAGAAAGGTGGGAGGGGGTAAAAAGTGTTCAATAGGGAAGAGGATCAATTGAGAGAGGGAATCCATGGGAAATGAAGTTTTATTAATAAAGAAAGAGGACTGCATTGTTGGGTGTCATTCTTTCCAAGCTGATTGGCATCCCTATCTCTAGCTGATTCATCTTTAAGATAGAGCTGCTTGGTTGGAGGCAGTCATCCCACATCTTCTTTCCTACTAGATAGAAGCATTCGGAAAGAAAGCAGAATTAGGTTCCTTATAGTTTTTCTCTTTTACATTGTTACATTTGAATCATTTTAGAACTTCCTTTATACTATGAACAAGAATGATTCTTTGTCTGAATGCGGATGTTAGTTGTTGATCTTAAAAAAAAATTGTATGTCATCGTTTGTTTTAATTTATTTATATTGTTTTTAGCTAGCATGTGATCTATCAAGTAGATAGATAACATAAAATTTGCAACTTACTTCAAAGCATAAATGCTTAATAGAGTAACCATTATCTTCTGTTACATATCATATTTGACTTTTATTTTTGTTAAGTTATGAAAGTCATTACAAACAATTATGGAGAGTCCCCTATGAAAGCAATTTCTCCTAAGTAACCGAAGTTCTTGAGAAATTGGTGAGTGCTATTAGAAATCTGAACTTATCATATTGTAGTTGGGAGATTAGGAATTATAAAAAAAATTCATAGATTGAACAACATAGTTTTTTGTTTTTTTTTAAATAAAAACTCTCCAGTCAAGGGATAATGGCTTATTGTAAGCCTGGTCAAACATTGATAGGAGGGAAGCTCTTAAAATTTATATTGCTTGGTTTTCATATATTTCTACAAAATTGTTATTTCTATGATTTATAGCATTGATCTTTGTACTTGGTTCAAAATCTAGATTCATTTTAGCCACTACTCCACAACTGGGAAGTGTATTTGATTGTTTTCAAATGACAGCCACTGATAAAACATGGCATTTTTACCATGCATTGTTGTCTTTTTGTTTCTTCTTTCCCATATAGTGAGAACCATTATAAATCGATAAGTTTCCTTGCTTCTTTCTTACCAATTCTTGGTGATTCCCAACTCACTCAAGAATTTTGCCAACATTTTTCCTCGATGCATCCACGAGAGTAGTAGTTTTAGGTTGCCCACAAACATAAGTTCTATAGAATTCTCATAAAAGGTGTCAATTGGGTTAAAAGATGTGATAATATCAGCTCCTTTAACTAGTTTCTTTATTATAGGTATGTTTTGCAAACCCTTAAGCTTAAGGAGGAGATCAATGTCTTTTTGGTGTCCATGCCCACCCAAATACTACTTGTACTAGAAGGCTTATGGAAGATGTTAAAAGATATTTAAATATTTATTTGACTCACCTCCAACATTGCAAACTTGAGATTTAAATAGTGACTTATTATTTAAAAATATTGGTTTGATTTTGAGATTATTTTTCTATGCCCAATTTGAGTTCACTAGGCATAGACTTTGGATTCAAACTCATGCTAATGTCTTTTCCCAAACTGGCTGAGAGAATGTTTTGGATTTATTCATCGTACTTTTATTCTAATAAAATCTAGATTGAAATTTTCATTATTATTCTTTCTTTGAATGGTGAATGAAAAGGAATGTGCTTAAAGAAGATTTAATTATATTCACAATTTGTATTGCATTATGCTCAAGAGAATTTACTAAGCATTATGTTTCAATTATTTTGAAATCAAAGACAAATTTTAGCTCTTGGTATAAATCTCAAATTGTTTTAGAATCAATAAAAGAAAGGAATATTATGAGAAGTAAAAGTGAGGACTCTTAGGAGAAATGAAAGAAAATGTTATTTTCTTCATTACTTAACCCGTAACATGCTTAGTAGATAAAGTGCAAAAATTTCTCAAGGTGAATAAAATCTATATCTTTGTGAACCTCTTAGATGTAGTTATGTCTTTTGAACTGAACAATCTTATATGTTAATGTTTACTTTTTTTTTCTTATAAAATTGTATTGGAAGTAATTTTTTTGACTTTGGGAAGAGTATTGAATGTGGGATCAAAGAGGAGGGTAATTAATAGAAGATTTGAATTGTATTTTCCTTAGAAATTACCTACCAGTCTTTTACACTAAACTAGATGCTTTGCCAAGCTTGATAAAACATTTATGCATATGATTGAAATGAAATGATTATTTTTACATTGTTTTTCCTCTTCTACATCCTTGTGTATGTTTCTACTAGACATATGTTTAAGTAGATTAGGCACTTGGCTATACCAGATCCTTTTGATCCAATTGTGTTGAGTTTCTAGCCTTCTTGTGCTAGGGTCGGGTAGTTCTTCTTATCCAAAGAACCTCGAGGAGCTAACCACTCCATGGTTGGGGGGTAAAAGTTCCTAGACCACTCTTCCGTCTCATGATAGCGAATGGAAAATGTTCTAATGGCTTGGAGATAGGACTAAATGTAGATGGACACTAAGGTTCGATGGCATGTTATTTATATGTTTAATGTTTTCATACAATTTATACCATATGATGTACTGATACTATTCTTATGTTCGTATGCAAATTGACATAGTTTTGATATAAGAACAATGTGTTATATGTATATATTAGTATCTTATGCTTATGTAATTCCAACATATGATCAGCTTGTATTTGAAAAAAACCACATTAATTATGTCCAAAGTTATAATATTTATGACAACATGTTTCATCTTTGTGATTCATTTAAATGTCGTTGTAATTAATTTTTCAAATTTGATGAAATGGGAATATGTGCTTATTCAAAAGTAGTTGACATTTGACTTTTCAATTTCAATTTTTTGCATTTTATGGTTGATTTGCACATGTGAAAATGTTAGAAAATTTGGTTCTTACACCCATATATATGCTTGAGTTATTCCCTCATTTATATTGTGGTCATAACCCTTGCACTACTCATATCTTTGAGAATTATCTTCTACTAGGTGGTATTGCCAGTACATCAAATATGTTGATTCTAGAGAATGCTGATCAATAACAGTCCTTGGCATAATTAGGTTACAAATTCCCCATTTCCTATCAACAGGCATAGAAAAATTCTAATTTTCCTTATCAATGGCATCCTCCATGAATAAAATGACACCACCTTTCATTTTTAGGCTTTCCAAAAAAGGAGAATTATGTTCAACTTCTACCAATAATATGCTTTCACCATTTGATGCTAGTGTAGTATTGACAAACTCATCATCTAGAACAATAAGAAGTTTGGAAAAGATCAAAGCCCAACAAAATGTGATAGGAAATTCCATCAACTTTCCAAACTTGTCCATTTCATCACTGATTATTGGAGATAACTTTCATTCTAGAATATTGCAATGTTCTATGGCATGTTGTATTTGAGCCTTACGTAGAAATGGAGAATTATGAACTGTAAAGCACCTCTGTTTTGTGAGGGATGTGTTTTCTACATTTTGTGAAGAATCTATTGGTGTCCTTTGCAAATTGATTCCTACAGTCCACATAGATCCCCTCTCTCGAAGCTCGGCTCTTGCCATGTCCTACAGACACTTATAATGCCCAATGCCATGGTTTCATCCCAAATTTTGAGCATCGGATTTAAATAATCTCATATCCCAATAATTTTTATCATGGTCCTAATGTGTAAACAAATCATGAGCATGTATGCCTGGTGTACATCCATATTTTGAATTTCCCCAATCAAATTCTTTAATCCTGGTGGGAATACCAACCTTATGGCTTGTGTTATGAACAAGATTTGGATGATTCCTCATAGCCAAAACAATGGGAATGGAAGGATTTGGGGAGTCAAGGGAATTCACATCCCAAACCCATTCTTCTGGAATGACAAATGATGAGTCATACTCTTGACCTTGTCTTTTGTTATCAATTTCATTAAACTTATAGTTTTTTTTTTCACAAATCCTCTCAGGCAATGTATATGCCACCATATTTTCCCCATCGGTTATCCTAGTGAGACTTCCTGCCAAGGACTGATCCTTGGACTTTCCCTTAAGAAATTCTTGATCTGGCTCTTGGTCTTTTCAATTCTCTTCAACTCTAGGTTGAGTAGCAACTTTTACCTCTTCACCATCTTTTTGGTTGACACATAGGCCTTTTCTTTCAACTATGTCTTCTATCATGTGAGACATGTCTTGTGCTCTTTCATCCATCCCTTCACCTTCTTCTCTCTTAGTAGATTTTTCATCTTCTTCTACCAGAAACTTTGCATGCTCTTTGAAGTATTCTAGTTGCAGCATCCTATGAACTCTTAATGCAAAATTATCTATATCTTTGAGGTTGGAACCAGATATTAGAGAATTCATTTTATAATATACCAACACTACGGATTTTACAGACTCGCTAGTCTTATCTTCTCTTGTCTGCCTCCGCAATTCTTCCATGACTACTTTATTTTTCATGCCTATGCACTCAAGAATGAAATAAGCTCATATTTAAGAGCTTTTAAATCTTCTAGTTTAGATTTAGGCTGATTTTCCTAGCCATCTCACCAATGCACATGATAGATTCTTCTGCACTTAAGAGGCACAACCCTATTTTCTACCGAGCCCAAGTTTCCAAGAAATTTGTTAATGATAAAATCAACTTCACCATCTTCCATCTCTTCTCTAGCCTCACCTTAGCTCTAATACCAATTGTAAATATTAAATCAAGCACAGAAATAGAGCAAAGAAGATGAATACACAAACACAAGATTTATCATGGTTTAGCAAAACTTGCCTACATCCACACTCTAGCAAGGAATTAGTATTAATGAATAAATAATGTATTACATGGGCTACATAGAATTTTTATATAGAACTCAACAAATACAAAGAATCAAGAGGGAGAACAAAAAGACATATGATTGTTGGGCTTCATATACCAACAATTACTACTGTCCTTTTCCTCAATTACCCTCCAATTACTATCATAAAAAAGGTACTAATAGTGGATCACACATGTTTTTGAAGTATTAGATAGCAGCCAAAAGGACGGGGGCTAACCCCAGTGTACAAAAAGGCTAAAAAATCAATTGGAGATTACTGCACTGTCATCTAACCGATACCAGCTTTAAACTTCAAAAAAAAAAAATATCCTGAGCCGAATTAATAATACCATCAGTCATGTTAGATCACACATATGTTAATCATTGATCATTTTTTAGTTTTCTTGGTTGTTGATTGGTCTATTTGTGAAAAAAGTACTATAGTGACTATTGGGGGGTCTTAGTGGCAAGTCGTTAGCTTTAAGCTCTTCACTCACCTACTCAAGTTCACCAAAAAAATCAGCAACTTTCAATATACAAATTAAGAATTGTTAGCACGAAATAAACTTGGATAAGCTTGGATGAGTACTAGATTGTTCCCCTAATAAAATATAGATATAAAAATTAATGGCATCATAGAATGTGGAGCTAGCTATATAGGCACAATTTCCCCTTCCCCACCTATATGCATCGCATGCCCCAGTCCATTGTTCAATCGGTCGGGGCACTATTTATCAATTGTAGTTCATTCAAGAAAAACTCGGCATACTTACATTCAAGGAAATGGTTGGAATTTTTTGATACTTATTTATTATATTGTCTGCATCTTCATTAGTTTCCTGTGGCATACCCCTCACATCCTTATTTTAAATATCACATTTTTTTATTGTCATTTTTCATTTTTAGTTGTTTGAAGAGAAGAACCTTATTAATTCTTTACAATTTGGGATTTGATCATTTGAAAACATGCTTGTGTTGGTTGAAATATATAAATAAAATTGGGATTTTTTCATTTCATTTTTTGTACTCCAATCTATTAAATCCAATAGACTACAAGAGAAGGCTATTCAATTTTATTAAATCTGATAGATTGTTTGAGAAGGATACTCAAACAAGCTGTCACTAAAGCATGCAGGGCAAACAAGTTTGGTATGGTGAAATTAATATTTGTAAGTATAATTGAATTGTTAGCCCCTGTCTTATAGGTAGGGAACTAATGTTTTCACTAGAGGCATTCAATTAATTTGCATGAGAAATCGAATTTAAAATCTAAAGTTTTGATAGAGAATATTTTTAAAATATATTTATGAAGTATAATTTATTATTTGTTATTAGTTGGGAACAATTTTACTAGGGGTTGTTTCCTTTTCTAATTACAAAAATTTTAAAAATAGTGATGAGAGGATAAATATGAATTTATTACATTGTCAAAATATATGTCAGCTAGGACAAGACATCATGAAGTACAGTAACTTTCAAATAATTTTAGTAATTTTAGCTAAAACACCAAAAAAATAAATGTCGCAAAATAAATATAGGAAATTGTGACCAAAATATTGCTCGCCTAAGGGAAATGCGTAGTTAAAGGTAAAATGAAATAATCATGCTTGACTATATTTATTAAGCCAATAGGCTTCACTCCTTAAGAAACTTTGACCAATTTGTTCATATTTCCTGACTGTCTTATGTCACGGAAACAAAAAATGATGTCAAGAAAAATAGAAATAGTACTGGAAGCTAAACCCTGTCTATTTGGCAGAATTCTTATTTTTTCACGAAGGTTAGAATGTGACGTACTAAAAAGGAGTACCTTTTTGTTTTGAATTTTTCGTATATGCTGATTTAGATGGAAGGTCTGTGTTTGGCTTGCATTCAGCTAAAGGGACTATGTTGTGAGGTTTTCTTTGTTGTTGTTCTATCAATATTGTGTGTTAGTTTGGGGTCTTAGTATTTTGATGGAATGAGTTTATTGAATTCCTTTTGAGGCATGAGCTTCAAAGTGCTAGAATTTTTGGATCTATTGTAGCAGCGGAACCATCATTTATTAAAATAGTTGCAAAAATATTTTAGAGATATATGTTCTTGAAATATGTTGGTGTGTGACAATTCTGATTTTGGGTTTACACTTTCTCAAAGGTCAATAATTTGCATGAGAAATAGAGTTCTAGTGCATTAATAAGCTTGGTCACAGGTATATGCTTCAGAAATTCAAAATCTTGGCACTATTAGATCTTCGGTTATGTTACGGTAGCTTTAGGTTTGGCCACAATTTAATGTTGAGCCACTATGAGCATTACCAAATTCATGTCATGCCTGACTATACATCACTACCTAGGTCGAGCTCATTCATACACCATATTAATCATACATGAACCTTGGTACATCTCATTTAAATACTGGTCTCACAAACAATATTATTCACATTTACATACTGCAATAAGTATACTTTTGTTTACCACCCAAAAAACTTCACCATAGGCAGTAATTTATGGCACCGTCAACATATTGGTTATTGATAACATTGTTTTGTTATTTCTAGGAAAGTGCTTTGGCTCAATGGTTGTAGGATATAAGTCTCTTCTTATTTCTTTGTGAATTTGATGCCAGTGTTAGGGAAAGTGTGTTTTATATTGTATTTTTCCTTCTTTATTTGTTTTTGAAATCCTTTGATTAAGGGGCCTTGAACATAATTACTATAGTTGTCCTTTTGATGGCATCTATGGATTCAATATTGTAGTCATGTATTATATATTACACAGTGCCTCTACTTTTAAATTTAGTAGACTCAAGCCCAACTGTTGCAAGGTACCAAGGAGAAATAATGTTGTATATGCATATAGGTCCAACAATGTTTTTGTAATAATCATGCTGGAATTTAATTGATCCACATTGTGGTCTGGCTATATTAATGGTGTAGAATGATTTCTCATAATAAAATATTTGATGGGATATTTTCATCTATTTTATCTATAGATACAAGATAATTACATTTTATTTCAGGTCTAATTTTATTCTTGTTTTCTATATAATTGGATATGGATTATTTTGTAGTTTAGAGTATACTTTGTGAAAAATATAAGTAGGTTGAATATAGAGATTGGTCTAGAGTTTTTATTCTAGACACACCTTTAAATGTTAGTCCATGCCTCTTTACTATATATCTTTCTTTCTCACACATATACACACTTCTTCTATCTCCCTGCCCACCTCTCTCTTATATTACCTCTCTCACTCTCCATCTCTACCCTTCTCCTCATTTCTCTTCCTATTTCATTTCCCCTACTCCTTCCTCTTTATCTATCCCTTCACAACTAACCCCCACTTTTATATTTGATTTTGATCCATATATCACCAATCTTTTCCTATTTTACCCTCCTTTCTTCTTCCAGACATCCCTTTTTTTTCATCTCATTATTTATTTTTTAAACTCCACTATTATATAACTTCCCCTATCTACCTATCACTATAGTTATATTGTATTTTTTTTTGTTTACTATTACTATTACTATTATTGTTATTAAATAAAGATAAAGTCTATAAACTCATAACCATGTGATTGGGAGATTGGTATTCCACAATAGTTTATATATTATTCTTATAGAGAATGTAGCCTTACAAGGATTGGAACAATTATCCATATGCCAAAAAATAAATAAAACTAATTAATTTTTTTATTCAAAATAATGTCAAAGATCTCAGAGTGTAAGTTGAATCAAATGTATTATTATTTTCAAGTGAAAACTACTTTTTGGTCAAAAGAATCTGACATTTATCTAATGTAAATGTAAGAAGAGCCAAATTTATATACATAACTACATTTGGAGGTGAAAAATTGTACTCAACAACCATTATTATTGTATAGTCTCTATCAATTATGGAGGCCTTTTACCACCATATGGACTAATGGCTGCAAAGTTAGCAACTTAGACAAATTATGGATATTCTAAGCCACTCTAATGGTTGAAATCGCTTCACACATTGTCCTTGTTTTATTGACCCTTTTTGTGGACTCAATAAAGTGTTAGGATGATTGTAATACAATTCAAAATGAAACCAGTAAGAAAGACATGGACAACCACATGAAAATAGTTTATTACATGTTTCACATTTACAAATACATTGAAGATATACATGGGAGAAGTCAACTTGAGATGGAAGCTCATGGGGTTGTGTCTCCTCTTCACTCTACAATTAGAAGAATATAAGCCAAGAGAACATTGACCATTAAACAATTGTTCCTTTTGGATAATAAATTACAATAATTTCCATACTTTCCCTGCAATGCAAAAGAGAGAGCTTGAGTGACATGGTGTAAACTAAAGGAGAAAGACATTTTTGGAAAATTATAGAAAAGTGAATCTATTACCTCTACAACATCCCTCTACCCAAATCAGATTCATCAAATCTTTTTAAATTATATGGGTGAACAAAATTTCAAACATGTAGGGCATGATGGGGGTTGTTTAACATTGCCCACCTTTCATTGACAAGTTGCCATCTTAATTGGCATGGTCGATGTAAAGACAAGGCAAGTGAATTTTTTGATAGAGTGCCTCAAGGATGATTGTTACAAAAGAAATTGACAATCTATGTAGGGGAGATGAGACAAGTAGTCAATGAAAAATCTTAGGAATCAAAAAGAAGTGTGAGGTGGTATGGCCATTCAAATTACAAATATAACATTTAGAGTAATGATTTAAATACTAAAACAAAATGTATCTAAAAATGTTTCATTTTCTCTTTCAAAATATAGTTGTAGAGTATTAAAAACATTTCCAAATATATACCGTGCTAATTTCCAAATATACACTGCACTAATTTGTTGCTACTTTCTTCACCCAGGTCCCCATTCATGGAAGTGTCCAATTCTAGATTGGAAATTCATGCTCAAGAACAAAAAGCTTTATATGTAGCCTAAGGAAAATATTTTCTTTGTTCAAAAGATAATATAATGATCAATATCATTAAACTAATTTTATTTTATTTTCTAAAGGTCTAGAGTACTTGCATGTTCATTGCACACCGAAAATGAATCATAGAGTTTTAAAAAACTGCAAGCATTCTTCTAGACAAGGATAACTATTGATGGAGAGCATTTTGCTACTATGAAAGGAACCATTGGATACCTAGATCTAGAGTAATTCTCTTCTTTGATTTTTCTTCATGTTGAGTGATTTTACAAGTGAGGAGCATTCATTTCTATAGTTTTGATGCTTTGTTTTTATCTATGATAGGTATTTTCATACACAAATGTTGATAGAGAGGAGTGATGTTCATAGCTTTTGGGTGCTTTTATTAGAGATTATATGTGGAAGACCAGCTATAGAAATAAGTCTTCCTAAGAAAAAATAAGCCTTATTAGATAGGTAAGATATCCTAAATAATTTGTACAAGTGAATCAAGATAATAGATTGATAGTTTTGTTGATTGATATTGGGGACAATAATTTGATATAATGACTTTTTTTGTCTTAATAGATCAAGCCATTTTTCAAGCTAGGATACCATTTAAACATTGCAAAAATAGTGGGCAAGAGACTAGGTGATGATTAAAAAATAAAATCTATTGTCCATGTAGGTAAGCTGGCCATAAGGTGCGTTGGACATAAGCCATCGTCAAGGCCAAGTGTAAGCAAATTTTTCATGGAATCAAAAGAGATAGTGAAATATAATGCAGCTAGTGTGAACCTTTCTGAAGAGATTGAAATTGCTAATGGAGGACATCAAACAATCTCTTCATTTCAATCAAAACCCACATAAAGTAGAGAATCATTTTATCATTTTAAACGTCTACTAAGTTTTCTAACTTTTTATTCTACAATAGATAAGTACAAATGATATAAGGGATAATTGAAGAGAACGGATAATTATTATTAGTGTATGCTGGGACAAGTAGATCCATCTCAGCTATTTAGGGACATAACTTGAATCTCCTTTAACAATGTTTTAAAACCATTCTTATTAGATTTCCACAATCCATTGGAGTAAAATTTGTGCTTATGGATTTGATTGTGTCAAATTTTTTAGCATCAACGTTTCGGATCACACTCTGTGATCCATCATCAGGATGAGAGAATGCCAGAATGAAAAAGTGAGCAGATCTAGCCAGTTCAGGGGTTAATAAAGGGAAAAAGAGGAGGGGTGCGGAAAGCGAGGTGGCTTGAGGAGAAAAAAAGAATAAACATAAAAATGAAAAATAATAAAAAATAAAAAGGGGGGATGGGGGGGGGGATTGGACCTAAGAAAGAGAAAAAAGAGAAAATAAGAAAAAGGAAAGATAGACACTACCCCTAGGGATTACAGAACCCAAAAGAATAATTGATCAAGGAGAACAAATTAAAAAAGAAAATTAATAATTAATAATATAAAAGAACAAAGCCGGGAGAAAGTGGGTGGTGGTTAAGACGCCCCAACCATTGGGAAAAAAAGGGGGGAGAATAAAAAGAAAGAGAGAAAGAATATAAGGGAGAAGCTGAAAAATAAAAATAAAAATAATAAAAATTAAAAATTAAATAAAAATGAAAATAAAATAAATAAATAAAAAACACTAAAAATAAGAATAAAAAGAATAAGAACACCCCCGAAAGAATACGAAGTTATATATTTTATATATATATATATATATATATATATATATATATATTTGTGCAAGAGTAAGATTATTGAAAATAGAACTCTATAAACAAAACGGAGGCATATATATGCATATAACTGTGTGTCTGTATACATAAAGAAATATAATAGTCCTAAGCTATAAAAATAAATAAAAATTACAAAATAATTAAAAATTAGAAAACTAAAAAACAGAGCGCTCTAGAATAAAAACTAAAATAACACACACACACACACACACAAAATGGAGTAGAGCTAAGCAAAAAGAAGTTTGTTCATCAAGAAAACAGCTGACAAAGAAGAAAAAAGAAGAAAGAGCGAGAAAGGAAGACGAAACCAAGGAACCAAGAAAGGAAAGGAAACACGAGAGGCCTAGGAGCGAGCAAGACCAAGGACGAAGAGGAGGGAGAGGAAAAAAGGACGGGGAGGGGGAAGCTCAAGGACGGTGATCACTCTCCAATGAACATAATAATGGTTGCCAAGACTGGCTCAAGGACCACCCATCGTCTCGATTGAGATTAAGGGGATGGTGGTTTATTTCGATGGCTTCCATTAACTTCCTCTTGAAATAGTTATCTTCCTTGACAAGGATTTGGGTGCTCTCCAGACAGATATGGTGTTTGGTGGCAGATGAGTGCTCTGCTAGAGCAGATTTTTGGACTCTTTCATGTTTGATGTCTGCACTATGCTCCCTAATTCTAGTCTGGAATGAGCGACTTGTTTCTCCTATGTAGGCCACACCACAAGAGCAAACAATCTTGTAGACTCCTGAGTCAAGAAGAGCATCCTTGGAGTCTTTAAGAGGGGGAACAAAGTTGCGAATCCTGGAAAGGGGCTTGAAGGCAACTCTAAGGCCCTTTTTGGACAGGATTTTGGCAATCTTTTGGGATATGCCATCAACAAAAGGAATGGTGACAATTAGGGGAGGAGGAGACAAAAGAGGTTTAGGGTTGGCAGCCGAGAGAAAGAAAGACTTGGCTTGGTTAAGCGCCTTAGAAATTTGCTTATGCGAGTATCCATTAAGCTTGAAGACTTGGCGGAGATGGGTCAACTCATGGTTTAAGTTGTCATCATCGCAAATTCTAAAGGCTCTAAGGGCGAGGGTCTTGAGGATGCCAAATTTTTGGCTGGGGTGATGGTGAGAAGAAGAGTGGAGGTATAACTCAGTGTGGGTGGACTTGCGATACACACTTCGGCCGAGGGTTCCATCTGCCTTCTTGATGAGAAGAACATCGAGGAAAGGTAAATGGTTGTTCGACTCAAGTTCCATCGTGAAGGAGATGTTAGTGGATAAGTTGTTGATGTGCTTGTGGAACTCCACAAGCTTGTCCTGACCATGTGGCCAGCACACATTTGTGTCATCCACATATCGTTTCCACCATCTGGGTTTAAGAGGAAAAGAGTGGAGGGCCAATTCCTCAAAGCGCTCCATATAAAGGTTGGCAATGACCGGAGAGAGGGGAGAACCCATAGCCACCCCGTCAACCTGCTCATAAAAGACACCTTGGAAGGAAAAGAAAGTGGACCTCAGACATAAATCTACTAAGGAGGCAATTTCTTCACCCATCTTTCCCTTAATGATGTCAATGGAGGCAGGAATAGGCACATTGGTGAAGAGAGAGACCACATCGAAACTCACCAAGACGTCGTTTTGCTCCAACCTGACATCTTTGGTGAATTGGACGAAGTGGTTAGAATCTTTGATAAAAGAGTCAGAATTTCCCACTAACGGGGAGATAAGTTTGGCAAGATGAGATGCCAACCAATAGGTTGGTGACCCAATGGTGTCAACAATAGGTCGAAGCGGGATGCCATCTTTATGAATTTTTGGAACCCCATAGATGCGAGGGGTTACTTCTTTGGATGGCTTTCTCTTCGTGGCCTCATCAAAGGAGGAATTGAAAACTGCAGTCTTGACAAGCTTGAGAATCTTCGAACAAGGGTTACGAGGAAGGGGCCTGTAGCTATTTGAATCAGCAAGCACAACCCGCATTTTGGCGACATAATCATGCCTGTTCATGACAACAGTGGCATTACCTTTATCAGCCTTGGTGATGACAATATCTTTGTTGGCAACTAAATTTTTGAAGGCCCGCAACTCAGCTATGGGGAAGTTGAGTCTAGGCGGCTTGGCACGCCTAAGGGCGACCGCACAGTCCTGCCTAACTTCTTCCGCCAAATCAGAGGAGAGGGAGTGGATAGCTTGCTCGATCTCAACAAGAAATTTAACGTGAGGAATAGATCTGGGAGCACAAGCGAAGTTAAGACCACGCTTCAAAAAATTAAAAGAAGGATGATCAATAATGTTTTAAAAGTTTATTATTTTTATTTCATTTAGTGATATGTCATTCATTTTTCTAGTTTGACCTCTTCTCTTTGTCAACGTATATTCTGGATGATTCTTATATGTCAAAAGTACCCTAGTATAATATTTCTATAATAGTTAATATTAATTTCAATGGGACAGGCTAATCTCTAGACAAAATGCACTAAAGACAAAACAAAGTCAAACATTTTTTTAACAGATTCATGAAAATGTAGTTTTTTTTCCCAATATTTTTGTTGGTTTTGACTACAAACTATGCAAATCATGAAAATCAAATGCTAAAATTTTCAAAAAAATCTATGATGTTTTCAATTTTTTGAAAGTTGGTCAACTACATATAGTTTATAGGGAGGATAGCCACATCCAATTTCAATTTATTCCTATTTATTTAGTATATAATAAGTGTATATGAGAAATATGTTAGCAAGTAATACTAATCTATCCAAAAACAAAAGCATTAACTAGCATAAAAACCATAACATATATGAGAGACAAAGTGAAACTCTCAAATGAGAATATGAGCCATAGAATGGCTCTCCCAATCAGGATGGTCACTTGATTTAGGGATGAGTCTATTTGATAGGATTTGGGATGTATCCTCAAGCTTCAAACTAGCTTCAATGGAGATTTTTGGGATTTTTGGTGTGGGTGCATGCAAAAGTATGGATTTGGCTTCAAAATGGCATTATAACTTTAGCTCAAGGATTGTGATGAAATGGCTTGGGAGGAGATTCAATTTATAGGCTAAGGGCTTGAGGGATGGAGGGCTAAGATGGAAGGAAAGATGAAAGCTTAAGGAGGGCTAGGATGCACTCAAAGGGGAGCACATGGATTGTGCTTGTTTAGCACCAACCAAGGAGTGACACATGTCACAAGGTGAGTGGATGGAGGAAAGGGGAAGGATGAGTCAACAAAGGAGGCTCAAGGGATAATATCTTCATAAAGACCCTTCAATATGGCTTGTAAGAGCTTGTAAGAGTCTTTATGGCTTTTGTAAGAGCATTCATTGCTAAGTGGTTTGGATATTTTGAGGGGAGTTGAGATTGTTGACTTTCCTTGGCTTAGGAAAGTCTTAAGCTTGCTTAGGGAATGTGACAACATTAGGGGGTGTATTAGGCTTGGGTTTAGGATTAGATTACGGATGTTAGAGATTTGCAAGTGGATGGAATTCATGAGGGTGGGTGAGTTAGTGACTAAGCTTAGTTAGTATGGGTGGATGGGGTGGATTAGGCTAAAAAGAGGGTTTTAGGATAGGTTAGGGGTTATTAGCTTTGAGGGTTTTATTTATCAAATAGATTTATTTGATAAATGGGGATTTTGAAATTAGATAGAAGAATAGGATTTAATTGATAAATAATAGGTTATTTGATTTATCAATTAGGACTATAGATGATTAATTAAATTAATCAGCTAGGGGATGGCAAAGGATTAATTAAATAGGAATTTAATTAATGATGCCTTTAGAGATAACTAAATAGGATTACCAAAGCGGTGTAATCAAATTTAGGTGTCTACAATAAGTACAATTATTTTATGTAATTTATATTTCTTCTTATTTTATTTTAAAATGTATAAATCAAATTAAATATTTTTAATAAATCTTTAATATATGAGTTATATCGTCAAATAGATATGCAATATAAAGATATGAGAGCATGAAGTTTTTAGTAGTTATCTTGGACTATTTATCAAAAAAAATATTTGCACAAATTCAATTATCATGGAATCAGGAGAGTTATCACACATGTAAACTCTAATATTCATATTGGGATTTAAAAGGATTTGTGGGTCCACATAAAGAATGAACACTAAAGAAAAATATGAGTTGTAGTTAAGAAATGCATGAGGTCTATGAATAATGATACATGAATTAAGGAGAGTAGATAAGAATAACAACCCCCTCCCCACACAATTGAATGGTTAGAAAATACAAAGGACGTATGCATTAGCTTTAATGTAGTGGCAAAATAATCTTCATAACATTAATTAATAGATGTAATAAATATTTGATTCATCAATTTCAAATATTTAACTTTTTGGAATGTTCTTTCACAAAGATACATAAAATAGATAAATATTTGTATTTTTTCTAGTAAAGATGCAACAATAATTTGAAATAGGTCTCTTCCCTATATAAAATAATGAGCTTTAAAAGTACAGGTATTTTTTATGATTATTTCCATCAATATTTTGTAGACTAGTGGGATTGTAAGATTTGAATATATGTACTTATTTACATTTTCAACAAGATCAAGAAATTAGTAATGTTTCCTAGAAATTCAAGTACACAATTGTGATGATAAAAATGGCTTAAAATGGCTACTTATATTGTGCCCCATTCGTCAGTGTTATAACATTATTTTGTTCTGATTAAATGCAGTGATGCATTAGTTGTAGAGTATCATTAGATTATATCAAAAAAACAAATGAAATATAAAAATAGTTGTTGAGGAAATCAAATAAATTATTGTGTCACATGCACAAGCCTATCAGTTTGCAATGTAATGATTTTTAGCAAGAGCAATTTCACATTAGGAATCTCATGTTACTTGTAAGAATAGATAAACTTAGTCATGCAATTTGATATCACAAATCTCATGTTATTTGTAAGATTAGATAAGCTTAGCCATACAATGAAATCTTATAATTTGATCATTGTGGATGTAAAGGGTGCAAAGATATTGGTAAAAGATGTAAATATTTTTTTAATACTTCCAATGTTTCATGATGTATACAAAATGTTACTAGAAAAATTATCACGTCATTACTATAGTGACATCATTCGATATCTATAAAACTATCGGCATAATCTTTGGACCCTTCAAAGGTGCAAGAGCTAGTTTAGAATATTACGAACTTACATACCTAGTTCTTGGTAATTTTTATTCATCCGGGTGATCATTTTGTGACTTGTATTTTCCACATCAATTGCAATTGTCAACAATTTTCATGGCCAATGTTTTCATGCAAATATTTTTAAATTTACTTTTTTCTTTCAATTTGTTTTTTTCTTTTTAATATTTTAAAAGTTTATAATAAATTAATCAATGCAAAACTTAAGATTAAAGTAAAATGCAATATAACATATTAATGGTTAATAACTAATTTTTAATATATAAAATAATTATTATGTCATATCACATGTAATATATAAATAAATGATTTTATTGTATATAATGTGAAAAAAATTAAAACTTTTAATATTAGATATAAACAAAATATTAATGATTTTTAAGTAAATATGATTTGTAATGATATTTTAAAAGTATTTAATAATTTTATAATACTTTTTAATACAATAAGACAAAATAAAGAAGATCAAATATTTAAAATTGATTACTTTACAATTTTTAATATATTTTACAAATAAAACCTCCATCTTTTTCTTTTCTTTTTTTTTATACGTAACTTTTATATTTTATTAAGTAGAAGTAAAGATTTACAATTTTTAGGCAATTCATGCTTGCCAAAGATCTAAACATCTTGACACTAAGCCACTACAACTATTCAACCACACCCATTATACATTTGAAAAAATGGTCATGAGCACCAAAAAACCTTCATTTGTTTTATCTACTTTCTAACCATCACATAAGGTAGGGACTCCAGGTCAACCAGAGCTCTTGTTGGTAATTGCTTGTAAGTATATTTGAATTCAATATTATTATTTTAATATTTTGATAGTAGATATGATGCTCTTCATATCAAGTTTATGATAAAATTATACATTAAAATATATTCTAGTTGACATTGACGAAAAGTTTAGTCATTTCAAGAATTCATTAATATTTTGATTTCCTTTATTCTAGGATTTGATAACAATTAAATATTTTATTGGAAGATGTAAAATCATCTAATTTTAAAATTTAAATTTAATAAAATTAATTTTAACAATCTAATATTTTTGGTCAAATATTCTTTGAACATATTTTTTTCTGGGTCAAATGATAAAGCTAAGTCATACATTGTAATTTTGTCATTTTCCTATAATTAGAAAATCTAAAACAAAAATTATTTCTTAAGCCCTTACTATAGTCAAATCATTTTAGCCTTTGTATAGCTATTATCAAATCGCATACAGAAAGGAAACAAAATATCTTACATCCACTTCTAATAATAAAACAAAAAAACTATAAACCATTGTATCTATCATTTTATAATGTTTAATGATATTTCTACATTTTTATATTGTGAAATTCATTTTTCTTTTCTATATTTCAATAGATTTTGTACAACATTTCATGGAATTATATTCTAATATTCTTTTCGAAGTCAATAGAAGGTGTGAACACTAAGGTAAAGAGCATTATTATGTTGTGGATTGACTAGAGAAATTTATATAGTTATTCCTACATATTTGAATAGATTAAGAGTCACTAGCTATTTTACTATTACTCAAAATGGTTGTAAACAATAAATGGAAATCACTAATCAAGCTAGGAGTACAAGACATTCTAGACAAAGGAGATCATTTTTCAAGTGATAATCTTGAATGGACTCCTATTGAAGATGGTGGTGAAATGGACTTATGTGTTGCAATCCCTTTTGAAATGCTTCCTCACTTTTGATGGCTTGTATTATCACCATTTTTAAATTTTGAGAGCTCTATTGTGAAAATTTAGGTTAAATATGTGAAATTAGTGTTTACATGTCTTTGTTATAGAGGTTTTGCTAAGAGAAGCCTTAATATTTGTCCTTGTATGGATTTCCCTCTTTATTATTTTCCTTCCACATTTTAATCCCTTAAGGTAATTCTTTACATTTGTCTTTTTCACATTTGAATAAAGTTTTTGATACTTTTAATTTGCAAAGTCGTGACCCTAGTCAAGTGAGCCTTAACTGTTCTGAGGTTGTGACGGTACAGTGCAGCTTGCTAGAGGGTTTTTGCAGCATCTCCACAATCAATAGCAATTGTTCAACTTGGCTAGTGATGCTATGAAAGACTCCTTGATGCAAGATCTCTAGGGTTGTGATAGTTCACAAAAATGCCACATGGAGTGATCTAGAAAGGCACCATGACAATATACGTTTCAAGGTCAAGAAGCAGTGATCAATGTAAGAGTAAACTATAATGCTCCTTCATGGATTAAGGCTCTTAATATTAAATTTTAGTGGATATGTGGAGATTGACCTTGTTCATGACTTTATGCAGTTAAGAACATGGTTTGAGCTATCAGTCACTATGCAGTGAGAGGGTTATATGGTGCAAAGGTTATCACTCATGTTGGATCTTGCAGTTAAGGGCATAAGGTTAATGAAGGGTCACAAAGTGGCAAAAGTGTTAATATAATAGTTTTCGCCACTTCTCCAAGTGTTATGAGGCTATAAATGAAGGAGCTTCAATTTGGCGATCAATAATAAAGATGAACAGTTAATGCTAGATCTCTACCCTAATAGTTTCTTTGTATTGTGACTATTGCAACCTAGTGATGAGTGGATAGAAAGGTTTTCATTTTTTCAAGGAGATAAAAAATTAATAGAAAACATGGGTCATGAGGTAGAGATAAGGTGTATACGTGACATCATAGCTAGCAAAATGGGTTATCATAAAAGTCTCACAATGTGGCAAAAAGTTAAGATTTCCAGGCTTTTACACCATTGTGGCTTGAACTAATAGTTTGTTGACAAATAGTGACAACTAGAGATAAGGAAGAAAGATGGATATTGCTACACTGCTACTCTCAAAAGCATGGGTACTTTATGAAAAAACATAACTTTAGGGTTGCTTGCAAAATGATGATTAGTAGTACAAATGTTGTAAAGTGTAAATGCAAGTATTTTCTACAAATTTGATAGATTTCATGCATGTTTCCTTAAACACCATTAATGCCACCTTTAACTCATAGAATCCATTAAAGAGTTGATTGAACGCATTTTCTATCACTAGTTTTAGTGAAGTGATATTATAGAGAAGAGAGAATTGTGAAAAGATAGGGAAAGTTGATTGCACATGTAGATGTTGAAGAGGTCCCTACCAGTCTTGTGTGAGGAAAAACAAAGAGCCCTAGTCCATTTGCAAATGAATGGTTGTATTTCTTTCCAAGTTCCTCATATGCACATGTGAATTTACACGTTTTGAAGGACCCATACAATTTCTATAGAGATGCAACAGTGTCTAAAACAAATGGGAATGAATTTATTTGGTTCTTCTACAACAACAAAATATGCAAACCACAAAACTTGAATCCTTGGAACATGAACTTGGGTAAGTTGATTGTGCCAAAAGTTTTTGTGGATGTAGACCTGTTAAAATCTTTGATCAAAGCATATAATCTAATAAAGCATTCATTCCATAAGAGAAATAGAAGCATATTGTATACATTGGATAGGGATACTTTCTCAGAAGTCTTTTATTTAGGACCCATGACTTGCATTATTGAGTTAGAGAAACTCGAGTCAACTTTCAAAACATAGAAGAGTTTTTTCACTAGAAAGGTTATGAGGAAACACATCCCTATATCCAAGAAGGAGAATGGAGAAATTATAAAGAAGGTAGGGGATTTCATGCCCTTGGAATACTTTAGAAGATACTTCCATTACACTATCATAGGTTTGAACAAAATGATGGGACTAGATGGGACCATGAATGCTCCTAGTTCTTTATATATAATGGCACTAGATATACAAAACCTACATACAAATGTTGGATATGAATTTTTCATGCATATAATCAATTTTATCCACCATGAGATTGTTGTGGCACAATATGGAGACTTCAATAATTTTAAGTTTCACCAGTATTCACTTTTGATGCATATAATTCTATACAAATATGTGGGGAATATAAACCCAAGTTTCATTGAAGAAACAAAGGATATGGCAAAAAATTTACTTGTGTAACATTGGACAAGGGGATGGAAAACAATTTCCTTATGTAAATTCTCTTGCTTTCTATAATGATTGTGTATATCCTATTTTTAATATGTTGGGTGATGTAATTGAGAGGATCCTTAGGGTTGTAAAACAAATTCTTAAACCATCTAGATGCTATGATGAGGATAGGAAACTAGAACATGATTGGGGAAACGTATTTTTATTCAAAAATTGTTCTATAATAAGGGTTTATGGATTCCCACAGCCGCCTCTTCCTCTACCCAAGTATATCCCTGAAAGATTGGGAACTACTAATTTTTTTTGGCAACTAATTCTTATTAATAGGGAATATATAGGGCCCACTATTTGAAAGGGGGCCTTTTGTATAAATTTCAAGGAAGGAGATTTCAATATTGGCAAATATGCAATTAAAGAATTGGATTCATTCATTAGAGAATTTAAGTTGCCAACTGGGTCTTCCAGAACATATAATCCCAATGATATTGTCAGAATATCCCTAAAATAAATGAGGGGATTCAATTTTGTCTTGATAAAATAGATATGGGAGGAGGATTTTATCATTGAATTCTTGGAAACAGAGGAATTCAAGGACATACTATAAAATGGAGGGAGATAATAACCATTGAAGAAGAGATGAAGAAGATTGACTCTTCATTCAAGGGTTTCTATCATGAAGAAAAATATCTAGATAGGTATAATAAATGCATCCAAAATTTTCTTGAAATAATATCCCAAGTGCCCCTAGAAGTGAGAATTAGATTGGGACCTGAATCTTCTGAGTAGGATATTGTACTTGAGGTTAATGAACAAGAAGAACAACTAGAAATTTCAACATGGGCGCAAGGAAGAAAGAAGAAACAAAAATTGATTGAGATACCAAATAAGGTTAGGGAAAAGGCCCTCCAAATCATGCCAAGAAGGAGCTAATAATTTGATGGTCTAAGGCATAGATTTTTTATTAGATGGGTCATTGAAAATGAGAAAATCCTTAACAAAATTGAACTTGAGGCTAAGATGATCAATGAAAAAATCATACAAGCTCAAGATTTTTATGTGGGATGATGATGAATATAGTATCACTCATGGGAAAGAGTAAGATGGATCTATTGGAAGAACAACTATATCAATCCTCTGGTAAGTACATAGAGGCCAAAAAGAAATACAAGGAGGAAATAAAGAAGATAAATGTATTGGAGCAAAGGAATACTACTCTGAAGAATGAGGTAAGAACACTAAAGATTGTTACGAGACCTATTACAAAGTTCAATGAAAAAGAAAACCAAACAGAAGGAGATATGTCAAACATGGGTGTAATGGAAAATCAGCCAACGGACACAGATGTGTGAGAAGAGGAGACAAATAAGAAAATAGAGACAAGGATAATGGAAAATATGTTTTCCTACAAGATAGGTGTCCTAAAGCAGACCTCATAAAACATCCATAGTAGAAAATTTTCACTACAAGGTGTTAAAAACCAATGTTTAGAGGACTTATCTTTTCTTTCCCCTTTATTTACTAAATTGGGTATGTACATCCAATTATTTGATAGTATTGCTCCTTTGTTGACACAGAAGAAAGAATATCAAAAGAACTCATTATTCCAATTAGGAAAATGATAAATAAGGTTAAGGAGTTGCATGGTTTATTCTTGGAAAAGATGTAGATAATCCAAAACAAGATGAAAGCCATTATTGAAGGCACACTTGACTTTGTCCCAAAAAATATTGATGATGAGGACAACTTGAAAGAATGGCATGAGTAGTCCACCTCTTTTGAAGGAATTTTGAAGCATGAGAGGTTTTTTTCTTATTGTAATGATGAAAGTAACATAGCAACAATACATGATATGATTAATATCCTATAAAAAATTGAGATGGACATAAACAGAATAATTGCATAAGTTAAGGCTATAACTAATTCAAAAAGGAATAAATATCTAAATGACTTGAAGACTATCAGAAGAGCCACTTGACCAGACATGGAAACTGACATTACGATATGGGAACTTATAGCTAATATCGAGGCATTGCCATCTAGAGATAGTGATTGAATAGACTGAAAGAAGTTGCACTAGAAAATAGAGGAAGGGCAACTTGTTAGATTGTGGTGACTGATCAGGAAAGTACTGTACATACTTCATAAATAGTGGGGTTCGAGGCATCGCCCCGAAAAAAAAAAATTTTGGAAGTAGCTGACATCGACATGGTAGCCGACATATTATGGCCGACATATGGCCGACATGTTATAACCCTAAAGCGGTTTAATACTTGTATAAAAAGGGCTTAGGGTTGGGTATTTTTGATATGGTGATACGAAATTGGTTCTTGCGGCGGTATTGAGCTGTAAGGGATTACGGATTGTAATCAGGTTGTAATCACTGGAATGTAATAAGATCAGACTTGCTGTTTGGTGGACGTAGCCCAGGGATTGGGTGAACCACGTTAAATCTTGGTGCCTTGTGTTCATTTCTGTGTGTTCTATTATTTTTTGTTATTGGTTATATTTGCATGTAGTTTTTATTTCTGTCCGTGGTTTATCCTAACAAGTGGTATCAGAGCCTAGTTGTTTCTCAGTTATCCTCTGCAAGAAAGTCTCACGGTTGAGTGGGAGCAATGGCAGATGATGGTAAGCTGAGGGTTGATAGGTTTAATGGGCAGAACTTCCAGTTATGGAAGATGCAAATGGAAGACTATTTATATCAGAAGGATTTGTGGAAGCTGTTGGAAGGAAAAGCCAAGAATCAGGGAACTATGTCAGAGGCTGAATGGGATCTTTTGGACAGAAAGGCACTTGGAAGCATTCGGTTATGCTTGGCACCATCGGTGGCATTTAATATTACAAAAGCAAAGACAACAGAAGATTTGATGAAAACCCTAGCGACACTGTATGAAAAGCCCTCCGCTTCAAATAAGGTATTTCTCATGAAGCGTTTATTTAATATGAAAATGGCAGAAGGTGGATCTATTGCAGATCATTTAAATGAGTTTAATACTATTACTAGTCAATTATCTTCTGTGGGTATCAATTTTGATGAAGAAATTAGGGCTCTCTTGATTTTGTGTTCTTTGCCTGAAAGCTGGAATGGCTTGGTAATGGCGGTGAGTAATTCTGTTCCTGGATCTAGTACCCTAAAATATGATGATGTGATCGGTGTTATTTTAAGTGAGGAAACTCGTAGAAAATCCTCAGGTGGATCTACATCAGGAAGTGCTTTAAATGCACAAAGCAGGGGCAGAACGACTGAAAGAGGAAGTAACTCTGGAAATCGTGGGAAATCAAGAGGAAAGTCAAAGGGGAGGAGGTCTCAATCGAGAGGACCAAATGATTGCTGGTACTGTGGGAAACCAGGGCACAAAAAGAAAGATTGCTGGACTCGAAAGAAAAATGAAGGAGATAAATCAGATGGAGACAAAGAGGCAAATGTGGTAAGTAACAAATCCGAAGAGGATGCTTTGCTTCTGTCTTTAGAGAGTGTTGATGATTCATGGGTTTTAGATTCTGGTGCTTCTTTTCATGCTACACCTCATAGAGGTTATTTCATTGATTATGTCCAAGGGGATTTTGGGCTTGTTTATTTGGGGGATAATGAACCCTATCAGATTGTTGGAAAGGGAAAAATTAAGATTAAGTTGCAGAATGGGAATCATTGGCTACTACATGAGGTAAGACATGTTCCAAAACTAAGTAGAAATTTAATTTCAGTAGGGCAACTCGATGATGAGGGTTGTGTAGTTACTTTTAATGATAAAAATTGGAAGGTTTCAAAAGGTTCCCTTGTAGTAGCAAAAGGTGTGAAAGTAGGCACCTTATATCTTTGTACAGGTCATATTGTTCCTTCTACTTTGATTGTTTCAGAGAAAAATGAATATTCAGGAACAATTACTGCAGATGAGCAGGGAGAACAAATAGCTGCTGTGGATTCTGATACAGCGCTGTGGCACAATAGACTTGGGCACATGAGTGAGAAAGGCATGAAAGTACTTCATTCAAGGAAAGTTTTACCAAGTCTAAAATGTGTGAATATGGATTTCTGTGAAAGTTGTGTGTATGGAAAACAAAAGAGAGTGAGTTTTGTAAAGACAGGGAAGGAAAATAAAAAGGAGAAATTAGAACTTGTGCATACAGATGTATGGGGACCGGCTCAGGTATCTTCCCTTGGTGGCTCTCATTATTATGTTACATTTATTGATGACGCAACTAGAAAAGTATGGGTTTATTTCCTTAAACAGAAATCTGATGTATTTCAAACTTTTAAGAAATGGAAATGCTTGGTTGAAAATGAGACTGGTAAGAAATTAAAATGTCTCAGATCTGATAATGGTGGTGAGTATTGTAGTCATGAATTTGAAGATTATTGCTCCACTAATGGTATTCGTAGACAAAAAACTGTTCCAAGGACTCCACAGGAAAATGGAGTGGCTGAACGCATGAATAGGACTATAATGGAGCGCGCAAGGAGCATGAGGTTGCATGCTGGGTTGCCCTTACACATGTGGGCGGAGGCTGTCAATACTGCAGTATATTTGATTAATAGAGGTCCCTCTACTCCTTTGGGCTGTGGTATTCCAGAGGAAGCATGGACTGGTAAGAAGGTGAGTTATTCTTTTCTCAAGACCTTCGGTTGTGAAGCTTTTGCTCATATAGACTCTGAAAATAGAACCAAGCTAGAAGCTAAATCAAAGAAATGTGTCTTTGTTGGATATGGCATTAATGAATTTGGTTATAGGCTTTGGGATTTTGAAAATCATAAAATTATAAGAAGCCGGGATGTCATATTCAATGAAAAAGTGTTGTACAAAGATCTGTTGCAGCAACATGAGAAGAAAGAAGATGATTATGTAGTGCTGGATGATACTCCAAAAGCTGATGTTCCAGCCATTCCTCATGATGTGCAACAACCGCAACAACAAATACCACATACACCAGTGAATGTTAGACGGTCAACAAGGCCAATTAGACCTCCACAAAGGTTTTCTCCCTCTTTGTATTCTATTTTACTTACTGATGCTGGTGAACCTGAAAGTTATGATGAAGCTGTGCAGGTGGATACTAAGATTCAGTGGGAGTCTGCAATGAAAGATGAAATGGACTCTTTGCTAAAAAATAAGACATGGGATTTGTGCAAGTTGCCTGCAGGTAAAAAGGTTTTACAGAATAAATGGGTTTACAGGTTGAAAGAAGAGGAAGGAGGTAAGAAAAGATTTAAGGCCAGGTTAGTTGTAAAAGGATTTGCACAGAAAAAAGGAATTGATTTTGATGAAATATTTTCTCCTGTTATTAAAATGACTTCTATTCGTACTGTTTTAAGTCTTGTGGCTACTGAAGATTTGCATTTAGAGAAGATGGATGTTAAAATAGCCTTTCTTCATGGTGATTTGGATGAAGAAATATATATGGCTCAGCCACAGGGTTTTGAGGTCAAAGGTAAGGAGAACTTAGTGTGGAAATTGAAGAAAAGTTTATATGGCCTGAAGCAAGCACCTCGGCAATGGTATCTGAAATTTGACAGTTTTATGCATGAGCATGGATATAATAGGTTTCATTCAGATTACTGTGTTTATTTTAAGAGGTTGGATGATGATAGCTACATTATTTTATGTTTATATGTTGATGATATGCTTATAGCTGGGTCTAACATGGATAATATTAAGGGGCTGAAATGCCAATTAGCACATGCATTTGCTATGAAGGATTTGGGGGCAGCAAAACAAATCCTTGGTATGAAGATTTGCAGAGATAGGAAGAACAGAACATTGACGCTATCTCAAGCTGATTATGTTGAGAAGGTGTTGCAACATTTCTCTATGGAGAATGCTAAAGCTGTCAGCACACCTTTACCTGGTCATTTGAAATTGACTAAGGAGATGTGTCCCAAGACACAGGAAGAGGAGGATAAGATGTCCAAGGTACCCTATGCTTCAGCTGTAGGAAGTTTGATGTATGCTATGGTATGCACTAGGCCAGATATTGCACATGCAGTGGGAGTCGTTAGCAGGTATATGAGTCATCCAGGTTTTGAGCATTGGAATGCTGTCAAGTGGATTCTCAGATATTTGAGAGGAACATCCAATAAGTGTTTACACTTTGGGGGCTCTACTACTGATTTACAGGGCTATGTTGACTCAGATTTGGCTGGGGATATTGATACCAGGCGGAGTACTACAGGTTATGTCTTTACTGTTGGTGGGGCAGCCGTGAGCTGGGTTTCTAGGCTACAGAAGATTAATGCTCTCTCCACTACAGAGGCAGAGTATGTTGCTGCTACAGAGGCCGCCAAAGAGATGATATGGCTTCAGTTCTTCTTGGAAGAATTGGGACATCCTCAGAAGGATAATTTTTTGTTCACAGATAGTCAGAGTGCCATTCATCTTGCTAAGAATTCAGCTCTGCATTCTAAGACCAAACACATACAGTTGCGGTACCATTTCATTCGGTCGGTTTTGGAGGATGGACAGTTAAAGCTGGAGAAGATACATACCAATGAAAATCCAGCAGATATGTTGACAAAGGTTGTCACAAGGGAGAAGCTGAACTCCTCTTCAGCTTCAGTTGGTCTTTTAGACTAAATGTGAATAAAAGAACAGCAGAGTCCAGGGTGGTTTGATCCAGTAGGAGCCCCATGCGGTAGTTGTATTGCTACAGGATCAGTCTCCAAGTGGGAGATTGTTGTTTAGTGTGGAGCCTGATCAGTCCCCAAGTGGGAGATTGTTAGATTGTGGTGACTGATCAGGAAAGTACTGTACATACTTCATAAATAGTGGGGTTTGGGGCATCGCCCCGGAAAAAAAAATTTTTGGAAGTAGCCGACATCGACATGGTAGCCGACATATTATGGCCGACATATGGCCGACATGTTATAACCCTAAAGCGGTTTAATACTTGTATAAAAAGGGCTTAGGGTTGGGTATTTTTGATATGGTGATACGAAATTGGTTCTTGCGGCGGTATTGAGCTGTAAGGGATTACGGATTGTAATCAGGTTGTAATCACTGGATTGTAATAAGATCGGACTTGCTGTTTGGTGGACGTAGCCCAGGGATTGGGTGAACCACGTTAAATCTTGGTGCCTTGTGTTCATTTCTGTGTGTTCTATTATTTTCTGTTATTGGTTATATTTGCATGTAGTTTTTATTTCTGTCCGTGGTTTATCCTAACACAACTACTTCAATGAGATACCTTATCTTTGTGGTTAACTTGTTGTGGGTAGTCTCACTTTGCAAAATAAGAAATTGATCCTCAACATCTACAATGATAGCTATCAAAATTTTGGCTATCTCCATATTTTTATTTTGCTACTGGTATGTCAGTTATGAAATTTAACTTTGTCACAAATTGTATTTTGACATGTGTATACCACTTCCAACCTGAAGTTTGTTATGATCCTTCTGCTATAGAATGATTCCCAATTCTTGGAAAAAGGTTATGGATTCTTAATTTTTGATATACATATCATTTTTATTTGGTTCTAGGTGTTGAGCTATCATTTTGCATGATGTTTAATGGTAGGAATCCTGTCAAACTCCTCTCTTGAAAAGCTAATCTGGGATCAACTCCAAGGTTTTGGGTGATCTTGTGACCTACTAGAATCTACTCAGTAGAAGATAAATGTGAGTGTTCATGAGGAGTCCTTTGCTAGTTCTAAAAATTTTGGATAGGATTTTGAATCTTCTTGCTGTCTCAAAAGAAAAACCACACAAAAAGAAGTATGTTTTTATATTTTTTCAAAAAAAATTATGAATGCAATCTAACAATGCAACTATATGAATTCCTAATTTAACCTAACAAAGTAAACAAAGAACATAGGGTAACAAGAAATTTAATAAAATGACTTGAAAAATAAATTCCTAATAGACATAAGCTATGGAAACAACACACCTATGAGTTAAGCCTTTGAAAAGATGGGTAGGTAACCAATAAAAATAGGAGCAATGTTTCCTTAATTCCACTGATGCAATCATCAATGGGAATTTAGTAACCATAAGATGTTTCACTTTTCATCATATAGGAAGGCTACAGAAAGTGCACTCATGTGAGACAAAAAGCTATGCAAGAACAATAAGGTGATCTCTTCTCCAACTAAGTACATCAACAAAATTTGTAAAACCATAGCAAACACCAGAATTAAAAGATTTCTCAATCAAAATAATCCAATAAAACTATTGGCTCCATTACACTCCATGAACATACATTCACAAAACATAACACACTTAGGCAAGAATAACTACATTCCGAATGAGAGTACCAATAGCATATATTATTGCATCAAAATAATAGCTTGGAATACATATTACATTCCTAAATTTATAAGAAATCTTCTTCTCAAATTATGTTGAGAGTGAGAGATCTCTTTATGCAAACATATGCTTCTAAACTAATAAAACAAATATATTTATGTACAAACTTATCCTCTATATGGTGATAAGTAGGACTCCATCCTTATTTATGTCATTTAATGGATGCATGAGTCTTTACATGTCTTAAAACAAAGAAAGCATCATAAGATAAGAAGAAGAAACCCATTAGATGATGTAGGAGTTTTTGAGGTGCCAAAAATAGAAGCTCAACCTTCACTAGATGTTTGTAGGAGTTAAATTGTTGTCCAAATGCATTTTTGGTTCATGGAAAGCTCTAAATTTAGAACTAGCAGTTAACTGCCAGCGCACCTCTTATTTCTTCAAAAAAAAAAAAACCAATGCACCTCAAAAGAATCACACCTCAAAAGCAATGAACCTAGAATACCTCAGAAGTTTAGAAGCTTGCACACCTCAAAAGTAGGTTCAAAAATGCAAAATTTTCCCAAATGTCAAAACTAAAATTCTATCTTTTGGGTTTTGTTCTCCTTCACACTAGAGCTATGTCTGGGTATTTTCTCTTGAATCTCTCAATAATCTCTGTGACTTGCATCACATCCAAAAAATCTAAAGCTTCATATTTATCCTTTACCTTTTTTCAATAGTTTCCTACCTCAATTTGAGTCTTTGCAAAATCTCCTAATTTCACATCCAAATCTAGCAATGCCTCTTCAATCTTAAACGCCTATCTAATATCATTGTCAGTGGAAGCTTCTTCAAAAGTCTTCTAAAACTGTTCAACAATTTCTTCTACTATCATCAATTTATCCCTTGAATCATCTTCAAAAATGTCTAAGCAAGCATCATTGTAATGCTTCTCTACCTCCAAAATTTGCTCTTGGGTTTGATTCTTGAGCTTATGGATATCCACATGTAATGTTTCCATTACTTTATTACCATCCATGATCTTCTCTATCCAATCATCTATTTTATGTAATTCATCTTTTGTATATACATCCATCAACATCCGATACCTTTGACCCTTTATTGATTGTGACTCTTGTAGGTCCTTACCCTAGGTATGTACTTCGTCCATAGAATCAAAATCTTAATTCAATATAGCCACTAGCATATCTGCACTATTTTGCATATGGTGTAGTAGTTTGAGATTTCCTTGTATAATTTGTACACCTTTCTCTTCTAAACTTTCCCACCATTACTGACAAGATTTCAAAAATGGATCTAGTTGTGTAGTTTCCTTATCCCTTTTCTCAAGTGTCGCATTTAGAGTCTCCTCAAGTTTTTCAGGATCCAAGGGACCAAATCCTTCATTCAAATATCCTCTTATGATTTCATTTTTCTTCTAAAGGTTTATCAATTTAGTCGCATCCTATTCTAAGTGCCTAAACACTTCTTTGATTCATTTTGTGACCATTAATTTGGCAGTATCCATAATAGGTTTTCCAAGCACAACCTTCCTAATTTGATAATATTTTGGGGTCAAATCCTCAATATCTACATGCAGAGGAGGGATAGCAACATGTGTAAAAAAGTCCTAATTCTAATCACTCATTACAAAGGCCACTGTTCATGCATCACCTACAGGTAACTCAAGATTTTTGAGAGCTTCAATTAATTTTCTTATTCCCTCTTCCTCAATATAATATTGCTACCTTTTGTTTCTAATAATCACTTTTTCCTCAACAAACTCAGAGTATTTACCATTGGAGATTTACCTTTACAAGAAGAAGTTTGTTCTGCCAAGCCTTTTCCTTCATCGCTCCTCTCCAAAGTCATCTCCTTTTGTAAGAGATCCACATTAGGCATCTATGTATCTATCAAGTCCATAGTCCTCACCTCTATATCATGGGAATTTTTTGAGGCTTCTCACATATTTTCCCTTCCTTTGAAACTTTATTGGTGGCTATTTCTTGTGGTTCTTCTTCTTGTTTAGGTTGTACATTCTTCATTACCCAGAGGGAAAGAAGTGATTGAACCTTATCCATGCAAAATGAATCTTGATTTGGTGATGGTGGAGCTATTTTAGGTCCTTGTGGCTAAGGTGGCAACTAATTCCAATCATCTTGTGGAGGTTGTCTTGTTGGAGTATCCCTTATTTTATTGCCTACCAACTCAATGCCTACTGACATGAAATCAAAATCTAAATCTAAAAAACATCAGCCCCTTAATCCTCCTATTCATCAATCTATTGCTACAGCTCATTCTGAAAAGCTGTAGACTAAATAGGTTGTGTAGGAATGGATGGTGGTGTAATAGTGGAATTTCTTCTCCATTCTAACTCTTTAGCCCAAGCAAGATGACTCCTTTGACTCAAGGGAAGGTTATCTTCTTCATCTTCATCATCCTCTTCTTCCTCTTTTGGAATAACTTTGGAACTAATGGAAAAGGAATAACCTTTCTTATTACCTTTTGTCTCCTTTTAATTGGATTTTTTATCTTTTGTCTCTTAGGAACAGATGGGGATACTCTTATCTCTTGCATGGAGGGGAAACTTTATGTGCTTCTATTTCAGCTCGTTACCCTTGTTCTGGCAATGGCACTCGAGGATTATCCTGAGTTTGCATGACTTCTACATTCTTTGCTCCTTATACATTCTCTCCCCCATGTTGTTCTAGTGTTTGACCCATTTCTTCTTCTAGCTTAGCTTGTTGGGGTGAAGTTCTTTTCCTCTTGCCTTTACCCTTCTGAGTCCTATAGTATCCAACTTCTTTGTCAAGTCGGTGCACTATTTCTAGCCTTACTGGGAGCTGAGCTATGAAAGTAGGCACTATCACCTTTGCTCCTCTACCTTTCATTGGGCAGGCTATAGCTTGGAAAACTAAAGTGTGGAGAATTGGATCCAACTTGAATGGTCTTTTGATCCAATCCTTGGTCAATTGGATGACATGCCTCGCCCTATGATTAATATATGAATTTTCATCTTTATCGATCTCTACATTCATGATAGGTCAATCAAAAATGTTATCTCTATTGTATAATGGATCTAGGACCTCTTCAGTATAATTTTGTACTATCTTTAAAGGGACCTTTATCTTAAAGAAACAGCTTTCCAAATAGAGAGTCATCCTACAATAATCCCTTATTTGGCTTTTGTAGTCATCCACTGCATTCATCCAATGGTCCTCTATGGCATCTTCATGTTGAAATTGTTTGCCTACCAAATACTTGACTCTATCAATGTTATCAAAATAGGGATGAGGAGAGTTATATTCCTCCAAGGGATATTGATCCCACTCGGACTCAAAAGTCACAATATCTTGCTTTCAAACAACACTAAATGGTATTGTAGTAATGGGCCATACCTAGGTTTTTTTATGTAGTTTTCATACTCTCTCATATGTAGACAAGAGTTGTCATGCAATTTCCAACAATATGAACCTATCACATGGATACTTGGGGAGCTTCTTTGGATTGGCAGCCATCCTTGCTACCCTCAAATAAGTGAATATTTTAAATTAGATATAGTAGGCATTGATTTTTGCAATCTTTGCCACTGCCTCATCTGACATCCTTTTCACATAATCCCCTTCAATGAACCAAATAATTGCAAAAATAAAGGCATCATTCACTATTTTGTATTCCTTGCTATGCTTTGAAAGCTCTTTTTTTTACCAAATGGAAGTATACTATATAAGGCCATGCATTTTCATCTTGCATGCTACCCCTTTTGAACAATCCTAGATTGTCTATTACTCTTGCAGCTAACAAGTACACCAAATAGGATGTCATATAGAACTTTTTATTGTTCTTTATTGCCACTAGTTGCTCATCCAAATTCTCACTGAGAATTAAAGCCCAATCAATTGGCATCTTTGATGTTCTGATGGTCTCAATGAAGTGCACCATCCATATATTTAGGTGTCCTGATGTCAGTAACCCCATGACTCTACTCAAAAGTATTATAGAATATCTGATATCATCTTTCATATAACCCCTTATCATGTCCACTTTACCTGTTTTACATCCAAGAGGATTCTTCTCAATGAGATACGAAGATTGAATGATTTTGGATGCTTCCTCTCCATGATCTCTATACCATCTTTCCACCTAATGATATGTCAATCTAATAGATTGATCTACTCTTGGAAGATGGAATACCCCTTGTATGTTCTTTTCTTTTATTTTTAAATAAGGGAAATGCTTTTGTGTGAGCAAATTAGGATAACAGATGAGTGGGGAATTTTATTTAATTAAAAGGGGGGCATGTTCTTTTAATTAAATATGAACTTAGGATAAATTGGTCAAGCAATAGGATAAAATCAAATAAATGGATTTTTGGAGATTTGATCAAGGATAAGCATTATATAAATTATGAAAAAATGCTAGAAAGGTGGCTCATAGTCTAGATAACCATTTTTGGGTGATTACATTTTCCCCTCTTTAACTAATGTGTGATCAATCTAGAAATACATTATGTCAAAGAATGAAGAAGCCAAGATGATAGAGAGATCTAACTCTAAAAAACAAAACATAGAGATATAGTAGATCCTAAATGCATAGTCTATGTAGCAACAATACTAAATATTTGGAAAGAGAAGAGACAATATCAGTACTCAAGATGAGCACTAATATGTCAAGAAAATAAAGTAGATGGATCAATAAAAAATAGATAGTTGTAGAGCAATTTTCAATAATGATAAAATATTCCTACCCCCTCAGGATTGAAATTGAAATCAAATAGAGGAGATGTATAAATAAGGTAGATTTGATCAAATCAAAACAAAGAAAAGTTCCTAATGATAGATAAGAGATTAAGACCAAAGAGTGACCACCAAGCAATGAAGATATGGCCCAATTTGACTAAGTTTAATCAAGAAAGATAAAGCATAAGAATTATTTCAAATAAAGAATAAAGGGGAAATGAAATGAAAGAGAAGAGTGGAAGAGAGTAGAAGTGATGATGAAATGAAGAAATGATGATTTCCCCAACAAGATTCAAAGATTAATCCTCAATAGGTTAGGCAATTGCATAGAAGAAGAAAGAAATTTTGACTAGCAAGATGAACCCAAATTTGGATTTCAATCCCAAAAATGTATCCAAGATGTTGAGATTAGAAAACATAGGTCAAAATCATAGATGAGATGGTAAGATAGAAAAGAAGTGAGAAATAGGAAAGAAGAGATCAGATAAGATTGAGAAGAGGAAAGAGAAGGATGAACGTAGTTAGCTAACATGTCCATGAAAGATAAAGAAGAGAGCTCTCTCAACATGTAAAATGAAAAGCTAAGCTGAAATGAACCCTAGAATGCAAGATAGTATGAAAACATACAATTGCAAGGGTTACATAAGTAGGTCCTAGTTTTTATCATCAAGCCTTATTAGGGACATTGGAAGATCATACAATCATCACTAGTGTGACTATGGGGATATGAATATGATCTATATCAGATAGAAATGTGACAACCCAACCTAAGCATCAAAGACATGTAAGTTAAGATAACTATGCAATTAGATTCCCTAGTTTTAATGTAGCAAGGTTATGCTTGCATCGAGACACAAAATGTCAAGATGATCATAAGTATGCATTCACAAAATAGACAAGGATGAGGCCTTTAAATTGATCCTAAGTGTCCATGGTACCAAAAAAAATACTTAAGACACCTAAGATAAAATCAAAGAGAACACCCAGAGATAGAAATTGAAGGAAAACATACCCCATGCCCCCAGTCCTCTAGTCCATTACATCCTTGAGAGACAATTAGGGAGGGAAAACTCAGCAAAGAAATTGTCATAGACAACACACAAAAAGAAATAAAGTCAAAAAGTCTCATCTAGTTATTAGTTTAAGAGTGTGTGTGGAAGTCACATGACTATCTCTTGTAGGACTTGAGTCTACCAATGAGAAGTATTGCAACATCCTAGACTGTATCTAAAGTATTTGATAAGTGTTGAGAAACACCCGATGTCAAGGGGAAGTGTTGAGAAACACTATTTTAGGTGAGTTTCCAGAGAAATCCTAATGCACAAGAAGACCATGATAAGCTAAGAAGTCATGTCCCCTAGATGAAGACAATAGTAGATTCCAAGCTAGGAAATGTATTGTGAAATGAATGAGCATGAAGTGAGAATCATAGGTGTGAGGGTCTCAAGTGGTGCCTATTTTTAGGTTTTCACCACTTAGTAAAATTTTTCAAGATTGCTTTTAATTTTTTTTGTATTTTTTTGAACTTTTATATTTTTTGTGATACATCAAAATGCCTATTGCTAGTTTTTCACTAAGATGATCCTTTTTTAAGGACATTTTCTATATTTTTAAAGGATTTTTTCAGCATCATATATGATTTTTTTGGATTTTTTGAAATGATTTAGAGATCACTAGTTCTCAAGCAAGATCGAATCATTTTTTCTTAATGTCTAGCAAGGTGTAGAATATGATGGAGCATCAATCTAGTGGATAAGAAAAGGTGGATAAGAAAGGAGTATAAAGAAAGTGAAAGCGATCCTCAGGGATGGACTCCTCAAGAGTACCCAAGCTAGGGAAAGCATAAAATAGCCATATGAAGTAGGTTTTGAATAAGAAATGGAAGTAATGAACAAGATAGTATTTAGGATAAGAAATGAAGCCAACAAGTGAGATAGCATATGGCATAAGTAGTGGAAGACAATAAGAGAGATAGTATGAAAGCATGTAATCCAAGAGAGTAGACATGTCAAGAGGCCTAAGAACTATGTTTTTTCTTTATTGTGATCAAGACCAAGAGGTAAACTACATAGGATAGCAATGGGATAGAGAAATAAGAATGAAGTTGGATATCAAGGGTATGAGTGAATGAACAAGCACAATAGGGAAGTTGATGCAAAATATAGCCAATACACAAGGATATCTCAATATTTTCAAGATCAAAGAGGAAGAGGGAATGGATGTATGATGGAGGAATAATGCATGACACTTGTTTACCAGGTTTTCATCATGGTATTTAGCCAAGGTGCCACAAGAAGTGGTTTTCACCATAGGAATAATTTATTCCTCATTACTTTTGCTACCAAGGCTCCACAAGAAGTGGTTTTCACTGAGGCACATTTTCTACCTTTTTTTAATTTATTTTTTCCTTTTTTTCAAATTTTTCTTTACCTTTTTCTTTTTTCTTTTCAATTTTTCCTTTTTTAATTTTTTAGAAATAGGTCAAGATTTTTCAAGTTAGATAGTGCTTCTATAGGAAAGATAAGTCATGATAAGCCAAGACCATAGATAAGTATGCCCAAAGATGTTGATAGGGTGAGGGAAGAGAGATGGTAGTAGGATAAGGATATAGAGGATAAGAGTTCATGTCTTGAAAGATTTGAACGAGCATGGATAGCAAGTAAGTGTAACCATTAGAGGATTCCATGAGGCTAGGTGAAATATTGGGCAAGATCAACATTGACACACACCTTGAAGGGTGTTGGAATGATGGAGAAATCATGGATGAAATAGGTTGAGATTTAGATCTATGAGATAGCATAGCAATTTTGGAAGAAGATGGAGTGGAAGTCTTTGGAAGCATTTTATGAAGGTGTTTGAAATAAGATGGAGTGGAGGCCTTTGGAAGCTTGATGTCAACTTTGATTTATTTTCAATATTCAAGTCTTTCAAAAGAGACTTAGGAATCTATATAGCTTTTGAGTTTTCCTTTCCCTTTGAACTCTTTAGAATGCATTTCTTCAATGATGGATTTAGGAAATCATATTTTCTTTGATTTAACTATTTGGGTAGTAGACCCTTATAGTTTCTTGAATGTTTTTTCTTTCTTAGCATTCATTGTCAATTAGATGCTAGGACATAGTGATCTCTTGTAGATGGATTCTTGTTTGTATTCTTAAGTTGATAATCCAAATTGCTTCCAAAAGACTTGGGTTTGTGAATGAAGAAGGTTGATATGAATGGTTTAGATGGAAAGGTAGATGTGAAGGGTTCAAGGAGATAAAGGAACATAAGGCCCCAATATGGAAGGAAGGTTTGAATTTTTTAGGTCAGATGGATAAGGAACAAGGATAGACATAGAAGATGCAAAGGGATAGTGAGTAGTGATATCAACATATTTAGAGTGAGTAGCATGGCCAAGACCATCAATAGACTCACGAGTAGCTTTGATAAGAGAAACATCTTTGATAGGAGAATTTTAATCTTGAGCATACATTTGAATTGGATAAGAAGTAGAACAAGAAGGGATACTTTGATCTTGACAAGTTTCTTTAGATAGCATAAGAATAGAATTTTTTTCATAATTTTTAGTAATCTCAAGGGAGATAATGGAATTGGTTTCTTCATCATAATTAGGAGATAGGTAACACATAGGATATGGAGGGGGAAAATATTGAAAGAGATGAAAGGGTGTTTGATCTTGATTTTTATTTATAACTTTAGCTTTTGGAGAGTCCTCTTGAGATGGAGCCACTTCTAAGGACAAGGGAGAATATGAGGTTTGAATTATAGGCTCTTGAAGAGGTAATAGAGGATTAGCTTAAGTTCTCACATAGTAGGCATAGAATTGCATGGAGGTTGAGGATCTTTAGCCTTAGTAGAATTTAAATTTTTTGCAGCCAAGTGAAGTTTAGATTGAGCTTCTTTTAGAGGTATCCCTTTAGGGTACACATAGTCCATATGGAAAGCAATAGGTTCTTTGTTTCATAGAGTCATGTTGGAAAGCTTTGAAGTGTTGGGAGATGCATGAGTGTTGGAAGAAGCAGAGGTATCAAGGAAACAACCACTAGTCATAGGTTCATTAATATGATCTTGCTTAAGAGAAGTATTCTCGCCACATGAGTCATTAGAGGTATTAACAATACCATCATCAATAAGATCTTGGACTTTATTATTCAACTCGATACAATCAAAAGTACTATGCTCATTATGTTGACGACAAGCACAATAGATATCTAAGAATGGGTTTCCATATGAGCTAGTCTTAGTAAATGTGATGCTCATTATAAAGAAGAATTTGCAAGATGATGTCATAAGAATCTTCCAAGGGAGTAAAATTCATCTCAAATTTGTGTCTAGGCTTTTTTTGTTTCTTCCCAAGTGCATAGCATGCATCCATGTCTTCATCATATTGGTCAAAGATAGGCTTTTCATGAAATTTTAGACTATAATTCAAGGAGGTTTTACTTGCTATCTCTTTAAAGAGGTCTTTAGATCCAGTAGGTGGAGACAATTGATGTCTTAAAGTAGAGCATGTAGACCTAGAAGAAGTGGATGAGCTTAAAGAAGGTGACTCACATGTATGTAAAGGCCTTAAGGAAGATTCATGTAATGATGAAATCTTCTCCTTTATCATTTTTTCAAATTTATACTTCATTTCCATCATGCTCTTACAAAGATGAAGGTAAGAAAGATCATTTGTCTCTTCTAGTTCTTTGTATTGAGCATATAGATCTTGAAAAAAATTAGTGGCATGGAGGATATCATGATCATCTAGATTTTTTTTAGATTTGGTAGAGCAAGGCTTGAATGCCATAGTGTTAAATGGATAATAGAGCATGAAGGAGACTAGAGGAAGCTAATAAAGTGACACAAGATAACATGATGTCCAAACTAGAGAGCTGGAGTATTCACTTGTCAATAGAGCAGAGAGATTAAAGTGACTTGTCAAGAAAATTGCCCAAGTAACTTATGACAATAGTGACTCAATTCAAGAGCTAGGAAAGAAGACAATAGCCAAATAGATAGAGTAGATGGGGTGACAAGTGAACAACTTTTCCAACCTAAGAGTGTAGTCAAGAAATCAAGGTAACCATTTTAGAAAAAACATAACTAGCAAGGGGACATAGACCATGAAGATAGAAATACCAAGAGAACTAAGACCAAAGATCCACTTTAAGCATGTTCAAGCACTAGAGACATAGAAAAGAAAAGTCAAATGATGAGACTCCCCTTAGCAAGCAACACAAGAAAATGTTTGTACATGATGTTTTGACTTGGTTGACAAAGTTGATAGCATAGAAAGTTCAACTTTCAAAAGTAAGATGTGACACATGGAGTAGTCTTAAAAAAATAAAGCAAGGGACAAAGAAACATTTTATGATACAAGCATATGTGAGGTCTCAAAAGAAAGCCCTTTGAACTATCATCATGTGTTTGTTCAAAATATTTCCATGGGTCTAGCACATTTGAGAACACATCAAGAATTATCTACATAAAGGAAATAGTTCATTACTCAACAACTTGGCCCATACTTGATGCCCCTTTCACCTCAGACCAAGTGGTCTCCCACAGTAGATGTTGGCTTTTTTGATGACTGTAAAATCTTGGGGTGATCTGGGTAATCCACTAGGATTGATCCTTGCACTAAGATATTGAGCAGAAAAAGTAGGTAGCTTCTAATCCTAAGGTGTCTAGTAAGGGCTTTTGTTCATAGCACTCCTCTTGCTCCCAATACGGGACTCCTTACCTTGCGGAAAGTAACAAACATCATAGTCACAGGAGTACCTTATGCATTCTTATCTAGTGATTTCCTCATGGTCCCAATCCCAAAAGTTATCTCAGTAGAGGAAGACAAGCACTATGTCTACCAAGGTTTTGTGTCCTTAATAACCTTAAGTTTATAGTGGGTTGGAAGAGCTAGGTTTTCTTGTCCCCACTTGGGTCATTCCTCTCGATCTATCATGAGCAAGCCCACTAAAGGATTCTAGAGTACACAAAATGGATCAACTTTGGGAGGTCAAGATTTCTTATTCACCACAAGGGTGATGAGCATACTCTCCTATTCCAATCACTTCCCTGAAACACACCAAGAAGCTCAATTATCCCACTTACTTTCAAAATCCAAAGGTGGGTTAAGATTTCAAATTCATCTCAAGGGTGAAAAGCATACTTTCTTACCACCAAAAGATCCTAATTGAAAATTTTATGTTCCTACAAAGATGAACTACTCTAGTATAATGCCACACACAAATTAAAGGAACTACAAGAAAATCTGTTTATTTATTTTTGTGCTTTTAGGCAGCCCTGCAAATAAGTATTAGTAGCCTCTTAGCATAAACTATTTGGCATGCATTCCTTTTAGCAATGAAATGAAAAGATCCCTACAAAACAACCAAGGTTATGGCATAATAACCAAGTAAGAAGTGAAAAAAAAAGTGGTTAGTTTCCTCAAAAATCCAAATTGACTTCCAATCAAACCTATGAAAAATAGTGTAAACTAATCACAAATGCTCTCTTCTTTACTTTTTGTGTTTGACCTAGTAAACAAGATCTAATTTATTTTCTATTATTTTGCCTCCAGAAATAGAAATGCATAGAAGAGACCCCTACTAAAAACTAGAGAGATTTCCAAAATTGTAAGAAATTCAACCATATCTTTTCATTTGTGCTTGAGGGACTCATTGTTCCAAAACAGACCAAATTTTTCAAATTAAATTATTGAGCCCTAACACAACCTCTAAATCCAAAACACTAAGAAAAAACCACTTGTAGAATTCAAGGACCTTTCTGAAAATGTAAATGTGTCTGAAAAATTCTTTGATTTTCACCCAAAAATGATATTTTATGAAAAAAAAATCATAACAAACACTCTGCAAACTAGACTGAGATATTTGGGATTCATCTCCAACTTGCAAAAAAGAATCTAGATCCAAACTCCAAACATTTTGAGAGATATGATCAACTCTTTAAAACCCTAGTGTTTTGGCCTTCAAACAAATTTGCACAAGGGTTAGCCTTAAAACCAAAGTGGAACACATGTAAAACCACTTGATTAGATGCAGTTAATTAATTTATTTTCCTAAACATTAAATAATTACATCAAATTTTATCACAATGTTACAATACAACTCATCAAGGATATTCCATGGGAATCTCTACATATTGCACATCCATCTAGGTGCTCCTAAATGCAACATTACATTAAAAAAACTACAATATAAATAATGTTATGTAATGTGTGCAACACGCAATCTCGATAGTAATTGCCCTTCTCATTGCTAGTTTGTGTTCTATTTTTCTATTCTTTTGGTTCAAGGCTCTTTCCCCATCTTCTTAATAATAAAAAATAGAACAATAAGTTTATTCCATAATGACCCTATTGGGAATGGAATAAATAAATGATTTAGCTCATGTAAATGCAAAGATATAGTCTCGAGTGGATTGTCCAAATGAATGCCTCTTAGCTATATCATTCTAGTGAATGAATATCTACAAATATATTTAAGAAATAGTAAATCTTAAATTAATTTCAACAAATGTAACTAGATTAATAGCATTGGAACTTGAAAACCTTCAATTCCTTGAACCTCCATACCTACTATCTAGAGTTGAAGCTTTAATACATAAGGTAAACCTACTGCAAGTGCAAATGAAATATTTCAAAAAAGTTCAAAAAATGGATGCCAAGAAAGTATGGGAAATATCAATATATTACAATGAATTTATTTTTTTAATGTATGCCTTAAGTCTTTTATTTGATAGCATATTTAAGAAAGAATCATTTTTTACTAAGAATTGTAGCAAATGATTAATAAGGGTGGTGAGTGTGATGCATGTGATCTATATATTTGAAGAAAGTTCATAGTGTTCATCACAACTTCTTCTTTATTAAAGTTAAAAGGTTTCAAGTTGCTCCTATGTAAAATTGACTATGGAAATTATTACAATTGGAAAGGTTGGAATTTGGTTTTAGTTCAAATTTTGACTTTTCCATTAGCAAATGTTAATATTTTTGGTTTTAACTTTCTTTTTTTGTATATTAGACTTGCTTGGAAAATATTTGAATAACTGCCATGTACTCTTACTTATTTGGTTACTAACTTGGAAAGGTAGTTACAAGGACATGACCTTGTGAGCCTATAAATACAAATATTTTCATTGTAACATGGGGGGAAGAACTTTTTGTGAAAGAGAAAGTTGGATAAATTTGTCTAGAGATTTTGCATTCACATTATGTATAAATGTGTCTTTGAATTTGGTATATTGTCAAAGAGATGATGAAGAATCCATTGACTCATGCAGGTGTTAGTATTATTGGTTATTTCTATGTTAGATGGTAATCTCTATATATATTTGTATAATCCATTTGTCTTATGATCTATGCAGTTGATGAAAGAGAATGTATCCACTTCTTGGTATCTTGATTTGAATTTTTAGGATTATTATTTATTTTCATATGTTAGGAGCTTCTATCCTTGTTTCCATTATTGCAATTTTTTTCTAAAACCCTTTTTATAATCTTTATCCCATTGTATATCTCAATTAGTATTTGTATATCTACTGTCAAGCTTTTTATTAATCATCTTCTTTAGTTTTGTCATACCTTTTGTACTTTTAGGTGAAAGTAAAACAATTACAAATACAGCTATCATATGAGGGAGTTTCCCCTCTCAAATGCACAAGAAGATTGCAATCTGGTAGTTATTGATTACATTCTATCCAACTATTGGAACAATTATCATTGCCTACAAGGAAAATAGGGTCATTTGTGAAGAACTTGCAATGACAAATATCTCTAGCAACATGATGCAAGATTCTTATCAAAGTGTCCTAAATTTTGCATCTTGCCAATTGAAATGGTCTATTCAATCTCCCCTCAAAGTGGTGTTGGGAAAAGATATTTCTCTTGAGGTTGTAAATAATGAATCCTTTTTTTTCCAAACAAGGTCCGCTTGGAAATTTTAAGGTTTTTCTTTCCAAGTCTTCCCCAACTTCATCAATGGATCTCAAGCACTTGGAGCCCTATCTTTAAGGATGATAGAAAATTTATCCATGTGTAAGAGGGAGTTTTGTGTTATTTTTTAAAGATATGTGAGATTGGCATACTATTCACTATGATTACTAATTATATTTTGAGGGACACCTCCTCAAGCTAAAACTTTGGATCCATCCTTTGACCCAAACTTTGAATCTTTATCCATAATTAGATCATATGCGTATGACTTCCAAACTTAGGTCATTAAAATTTTGGCTTCATTTGTTTCTTGAGTTATTTAGGAATTCTTTAGGAAAAAAATTTATTTTTGATAAGTGGTCCTCAAAGAACCTTAAGACAACCTATACCCATGGACATTGCCAAAGTTTTCTGGGAGAGCTCTCCATTAAAACTCCTAGAAAATCTTGGAACTAGATTGTAGACTATAAAGGCATTCACATTCATTATCATAGATGTTATGAAGTTGGTCACATGCATGCTCAATGCCTGAGAAAAAATAAAGATAATGAGACTACTTGGTGGAATGATGTATCTCCCCACCATTATCTTATTGAAATATACTCATGTCATATAAAGAATAAGGTGGAATTTAAGAATGATTCTCCTATGGATAAACCAAAGAACTGAGTAAATACTCTAGGTCCCTCCATGGATAGAGTTGAACTCCCATCCTATTTTCTACTTCTTATTAATAGGACCAAAGTCGAGTCATCTTCACCAATCAAGATAGTTTCTTCACCTAGTAATGCTTTGGTTGGGAATGATGTGAGGGATTTGAGCATGCCCCCTCATTAAAGGAAATACAATGTTAAAGATAGAATGAATAAAGATATGGATGTGGGAGGGAAAATAGAAATATCCATAGTATCAAGGGAGAGATTTGGTCCCAAGGGTTCGAAAGGAAATTGGACAGTAGTTCAAATGAAGAAGAAGAAAATTGTGATCAGCCTTAACATTTTTTTTTGCTCTCATTGTATAAACAAAAACAAAAATCTTAGAGCTAATTTTCCTTTTTTGTAGCCCTCATTTTCATATTGATGGGGTTTTCAAATATGGTTGGGGGTATTGTTCTTTTTCTTTGGGGATGACGTCGCCTCCCTATGCACTCACCTAGTATGGATCAAGTTATTTTTTCTTGTTACTTTGAGGTTAATTCCAAGGGAGCTACCCCAAATGTAGCTATTAATCTATCAAAAGAAAAACTATTTGAACTCAAATCATGTCTATCATGACATACTAGTTCTTTAAACTCTTAAAATATATTACAACATCAATTAGTCTAACCTAGATATATATCATTTTAATTGTGTAAAAAGCATTAGTTTGAAACATAAAGACAATGTAAGTCAATATTAACATTACTTTCTACTTCATTATTTATAACAAATCACAATAAGTTGTAAGGCATATTTATAAAGATACTTACTTAACCTTTTTAATAATTATAAATAAATGTCACTTCTATAACATCAAATTTTTTATTTAAAATATACATCAAATTCAATTGACATTTTATTACTTTTTTGAATATTATTTATGACATATTAACTCTTTTAACTATTAATTTAGTTCCATCTAAACATCCATTGTTATTTTATATCCACCCATATTAACATCACACATCACTTTCTATTTTATTATACCTAAGAAATCACAATGTGATTTAAAAACCTAATATGATCCTTACATATGATTTAAAAACATAATATTATCCTTACGTGTTTGTGTGAATTTTATTGAAAGCTACTAATCAGCCTAGCTCATGAAATCTGTTTATACTTAGCAGCACATTCCTTGTCTTAGGTCTACGTTATTGGATCAGATTAAAAGAATAACTATATCATATGAAGTGCTACTTGTGACTTCAGAAAGAATGGAAATCTGAATATTCCAATTCATTCTCTGTCACGTAGACTTCAAAGAGTCGTAAAAGAAAACAACTACCATCGACCCACGAAAGACAAATCTATCATATTACTTTCTACTTGACCTTTAAACATTACGTACTAGGGAAGAAATTAAGCTTAATCGAATAACATCCGTCAAAATACAGAATCCAAAACAATATGTTCTTAGTTACCTATTTTCATCTCCATTTGCCTTAAAAACTCCTGCATGTTCTCGTAGGAAGCTCCACCCACTTCAACTGAAGCAATCGCCTTGTCTTCGAACTTTTTCAATCTGCTTCTCATCTCTCTGCCTCCTCCGTCCTCCAAAGTCATCAATTTCCTTACCAACGCCTCTACCTCTTCTCTGAAAACGTTCTCTCCCATTTCATAACCGACCTTCCAAACATCATCTACAAATCTCCTGTTCGTCGACTGCTCTGCGAAGAAAGGCCAGCAAATCATGGGAACCCCCGAACTTATGCTCTCAATTGTGGAATTCCACCCACAGTGAGTAAGAAATCCTCCCACAGAGGGGTGAGACAAAACCCTAATTTGTGGTGCCCAACTAACGAAAAACCCTCGCCCCTTCGTTCTCTCAAGAAACTCAGAAGGAAGCAAAGCAGATTTGCCTCGAACAAGATCAGGGCGAATGGCCCACAAGAACGGCCGATCGCTTGCCTCCAATCCCCACGCAAACTCCACAAGTTCTTCGTCAGATAACACAGTGATGCTTCCGAAGCACACATATATTACTGACAACTCTTCTTGTTTATTAAGCCACTCTAAACAAGACGTTTCTTCATTCCATATGCTGCTCTTTGTGCCCGCAACAACGGAGCTGAGCAAAAGCGGACCGATGGAGAGCACGTTGTTATTACCGAATTTAGCATTCAGATCAGCCAACACGGGTCCCTCTAAATCCTCATATGTGTTCAGCAAAACTAAGGAAGCTTGCTTAGTGTTTTGCGCCTCCCTCAGCACGTACTCAAACATATAATCTGTGGCGTCCATTACTGTCAGAAAGCTTGGCAGATCTTTCACCCGCAGAGTTTCCATCTCGGGAATACAACTTATCACATCGTTCTTGCACCCATCCGATCTCTCGTCTGTAGCCAAATCAACACCACTATTACATATGTAGACCTAAACATGTACTTATGCCTAAATACGGGAAATAATAAATTTTTAGTACCTTTGAGTGGGATATATCCTTCTTCAATGAGGAGGGGCATGTAATAGTATGCAGAGAAGCCGCAGGCACTAGTTGTCCAAAAGGCAACTCTGGGTACGCCAAATTTGTCGGCGATCTGCTGAGTGAAAGAGAATACTCCGTCTGAAACGATCATTGTTAGCGGTGGCGTCATCTTTTTAACAATATTCTCCACATGAAATGGGCCGTGCTTTTGCAGGGACTCACAAAGTTCGGGCAGCTTCAAAGTGCGGACGTGATCTGGCGGAAGACCGTCTGGGAAGCTCTCAAACCTCATGTATTCACTACTACACTCATGATTCAAACGCTTCTCTATGAAATCTGTGTTAACAAACGTAACCACGATATGATTCGCAGTGAGAATGTTGGCTAGCTGCATTAGGGGAGTAATGTGTCCCTGTGCAGGAAAAGGAAGCAAGAGCGCATGACCTCTGACGCCCTCCATTATGCAAGTATTCCAAACAATTTTCAACTATTTTCCCCCGAATTGTTGTTGTTAGGAAGAGTAATGTAGTGTGGTGCTATTTATCGAGCAAACGTTGGGTCATTTACATAGTTTTCTTTTCAGACGTAACAAACGTGAGAAGAGCAAAACTGGAATTTAGTAAAATGCCGTGTTGGAGCAGGTGATGATCAAAACATGTTCCATCAGGAGGGTGAAATGTTTAAAAACTCTTCCTTGCCGACCTTTAATTCGTTTTCTTCCAACGAGAGTAGGGGAACGAGCAAGTTGCCAGTTGCCATTTATGAACTTAATCGTTACTTTCCTCCTCCAATTATCACTCAAATAAATCTCCTACCTGCACACAAACATGTCAAAAAATAAATTATCATAAATATCAATAGCCGTATGACTTTTTTCATTTCTTCATTACTCATTGGTTCATTTATCCAAAAATGTCTTAATGGATGCCGACATTTTAAACTGGCACTTTTAGACCACCTCACATTTTAGGAGTTCTACAAAGCTCCTTAAATGTGGAAAGCCAAAGATTAACATACAGATTAGGAACTGTAAGTGCAAAGATAGTCTTTAACGACTATCGTTTGTCTAATGTGAATATTTTCTTTTTCCTCTCGGTTTTACTTGCCTCCCTCAAATATAACTTATATATTTGATTGGATGAGTTTTGTGCTTGGAAATTTGAAAGAACTTTTACAATTCTTTATTTGTGGATTTGATGAGAATCTTGGCAGTTTATGTGGCCTCTGCACAATCCGTTTCCAATTTATAACACTCCATCAAACATTCAACATTGACGGCAACGAGTTGGACCGTTTAAATTGGTAATTAGTTGCGCCTCGCATTAAATCGCATTGAAAATGGTCTGTGAATTTGGTTCATTGAGTTCAAAATGAGACAAAAGAGGAGTTAATGCGTAGTGGCTATACAGCCACGAAAACAGACAAAATATCAAGGGACTGTTTTCAGAAAAAATGAGTATGAAAAATCTCCTTCGTATGATTTTTTATTTTCGTGTGGCTGCATAGCCACTGCCGAGTTAATGCACCGCAGGCGCATACCACCGCCAAATCCTTGCCATTCCATGTCGTTGTCTCGTCAATGTATTTCGTCCTCTAGTCAGTCATGGACATTTTTATCCTTTAAAGCTCCAGTTAGATACCGCGGGTTGTAATATATTGCACTTACTTTTGGTAAACCATTTAAAATATGATTTCTATCAGAATCCGTTAATCAAAAGCAGAGAAAATATTTAACCTAATTAGCTTAGAAGTTGGTTTCGACAAATAGCTTTCTTATTTTATACAAATATTTAGATTTTACTTGTTTTCCTTTGCTTTTGTAATGAGGGATTCTATACAAAAATAAATTGTTTTAATGAAGAATCTTAAATTCTATGAACAAAAGCTAAATCATTTAAATTACAAATAGTATAGTACATGTAAAAGATATTTTCAACCACAAAAATCAGATAATATTGACACTTGTAAAATACATTATGAAAGATAAGATATAATAATATCTATGGTTTAAAAAATGTTGAAATTTGTAAAAATATAAATTCATTCCATAATCACAAATAATTAGTTTATTTTATTCTTAACAAATAAATATTCCATTAAAAATACACACTTTATTTTCTCTACTTAATACGAACTTAATATTAGACTAGTTTCATCAATATTTATTATATAAATTAAAATAAATTAGTATAAATATATAGATCAAAAAATTAAATAAAATAAGTACCATGTAGTAACTTGTTTTGTGTAATACTTAATTATAGTTTTAATATTTTTTTAAAAATTAAATATTAAATGACTTAATAAATTTCTTAAAATAAATTTATAAAATAAAATTAGAAATTTATTTTTTATTTTTTATTTTTTAATACATTCTAATTAATTTAGAGTAATTTTTTTACTAAGCTTAAAAGTAAATTTACTATTATTTTTATATAATTTAAAATATTTAAAATAATTATATAAGATATTAAAATATTTATATATATATATATCATATTTATAAATAGCTTTGCAATTTTTATAATCAAATTAAAAAGTTTAAATTTTATAATTTTTATAATTTTTATTCTATTTTAAATTTAATAAAAGTATAGATAATTCTTTCTTCTTTAAATATTGAGTTAAATAATAAATATTTTTTAACTTTTAAATCTTAAATAATTTTATTAGATAAAATGGATTTATTCTAAATTTGTAATTTAAAAAATTGTACTTAGATTAAACTTGATAAAAGATTAGCATATAAAATATGGTTGCTAGGTTAAACAATAAATAGAATCTTAAAATTTAAAGTAAGCAAACATTAATCATAATATATATTCAAAGTGATGTAGTCTTGTTATAGGAAACTAAGCTATCAATAGATAATTTCTAGAAATCCATTAGTTGTTAAGCATCATGGAATTCCTCTCATGTCCCTAGCTTGGGTGACTCTAGTGGCCTTGCTATATTATGGAATCCTAAGACTATCAAGGCCCAACATCTTCATCAAGGTACTAATTGGAAAATCTTATCCATCCAACATTTTGAACTTTCATTCCTATTGATTAATGTTTATGGCCCTACCCCTATGGCAAATAAACAACAATTACATGGCTTATACTTATAGGCTTAATTCAGCAGTAAATAGGTGCCAAGATTATTATTGCTAATGATTTTAATGTCATCCTTCATCCTATAAGAGATAAGATTAGAGGTATTATTCCCCCTCCTAAAGCTACTCGGGACTTTAATGAGTTTATTGACAATAATGCTCTATTTGATGTTCATCTAGAAGCTAAATCTTTCACTTGGACCGATAGAAGAGATAGGTTCCATCAGATTGAGGTTAGATTGGATAGATTTCTATGCATACAATTTTGGAAATTGGAGAATTATATTATCCAATCAGATATATTAACATATTCTAAATCTAATCACTTTCCTATTAAAATATCATTTTTTCTAGACTGTCTTTCAAATTTGATAGTGTCTAGTATTGTCATCCCCATTTTGAAGGCATTTTTGAAGCAATGGTGGACGGATGCCCTATTAGAACTAGGAACCAAAATGTTTCAGTTTCACAAGAAAATGCAGTATGTCAAAGGGCTTATAAAAGTTTGGAATAAACATGTTTTTAAAAACAATTTTGAGGAAAAAATGGTGGTAGAAGGAAAGCTAGTTGAGATTAATCAACATATTTTACTCCATGGTTTTAATGCTCATATGAATGCAAGACAACAAACATTACAAGAGGATTGTTATGAATTATGTAATTGAGAAGAAGCATTGGAGATAGAAGTCTAGAGAGCTATGGCTTCAATAAGGGGATGAGAATACTAAGTTTTTCCACTCATCTGCCAAACAGAAAAAGGCTAACAACACATTTTTTACAATTCATGACCATCTACAAAATTTTATTTTTGATGCTAAGGGTATCCAAGATGAGAGTGTAAAGTGTTTATCTAATCTCCTTTCCCCTCTACCTCGAAACCCTCCACCCTCTCACCTTGTGCATGAGTTATTGGATTTCATCCCCCCAATGATTACACAGTAATAAAACCTGATTCTAATGGCCCCTTTCACTATTTCTGAGATACACCTTGTGTTTTTTCCTAGGCCTCCAAATAAGGCATCAAATCTTGATAGGTTCACATCACTATTCTTTCAGAAATGTTAAGATGTCATCTATTTTGAATTACTTGAGGTGCTTGAGGAATCTAGAAAAGATTTTTCCATTTTAATGAGCTTTAATACCAAAATCATTTTCCTCATTGCAAAGCTCATTGATCCTTATTCTTTTGCTAATTTCTAGCCTATTTCTTTATGTAATACAATCTATAAAATTATTACAAAGTTTTTTATTTGTAACTTAAACCCATTATCCAAAAGATTATTTCAATGGAATAGGGGGGGTTTTATCGAAGCCCTAGTTAAGTTTTGAGTTCATGATTGAGGAGTGGATCACATTGAATAACTCCATCCAATAAGTGTATCAAGGACCTCGGACTCATTCATTTGATATTCACAAGTTCATAGCCAAACAAGTAGTTAAGCACTTTAGCCATGCGAAGTTGTGCAAGTAGTTAAGTCTCTAGTTTTACAAGTTTACAATAGTCAGCTAAGGGAAAGTGGTAAGACATGTGAAGTGGTGAAAAAGTGAAGAACAATAGTGAGTGCATGATCACAACCTTAAGTGATTAACAATTTAGGAAGCCCTTTGAATCTATGAAGGAAGGAAAGATAATAGTTTCATATCATCAGCAGCAGAAAATGTCAAGTCAACCTAGTAGCACTAAGGTAGCGATCGAAGGAAACAAGGTAGTTCACAACCTCACAACCCAAAATAGCTAATCCATGTAAACCACAACGAAGTTGCACTCAACATCTTTTCATAGGGTCACGAGGTCAAGTCAACCATCAGGAAAAAGAGGTGTGAAGCTGCGACTAGTATTCATAGCATCACAATGATGAAGTAGATTGTTAGGAGATAAGTCACGAAAGTGCAAAAATGTCAAGAAGATAGCCAGGTGTGATGAAGTAATAAAGACTTGTTTGCAATGTCGCAAGCTAGAAATGCTTCAGAGGAAAATAATACGTGGAGAATGAAATTGGACATGTCAAGCAAGAAGTAGTCACAAGTTAGAAAGAAGTTACAAAATGAAAAAACATGGTTGGATGCCAAATCCTGATGATTTGTTGGAATGAGGTAGAGTGGAGATAAAAGCTGAAGGATCTTGGATGGCATAGGAGGTATGTGGGAGTTGAAGTTAGAAGAAATTTTAGAAATAGAGTTAGAAGCTAGCACAGAGTTAATTTTCAATAGATAGAACCTTTTCAATGTAATGTAATTTTCTAAATTCAATAAAGATAGTTCTAGTTTGTGTTGAGTAATTTCAATTTGTAATTTATCTTATGTTGGTAGGACTTGGTAGATTAGAATTGTGTTGTGTAGGAATAGACCAAGAAATGGATTCTTATTGATCTCTGTGTTCATCCAAATAGACTATTAGAGTCCAGAAGAATCCTCTATACATATGTTCTTTTCTTTTCCAAGTTTGTGTGTGTGTTGGAGTTAGCTCAAAATTTAAGCAAATCCTAATCAAGCAAGACATGTCTCAGTTAGGAAACTTGTAGAAAGAGGAGAAGAGAGTAGAGAGAAAATGATTGATCTTTATCAGTCAAGAGAAGAAGTAATGGTTTGATAGTATCCTTGAGAAGGGGAAAAATTTAGTTCCTCTAATACTATGGTTAGGCAATAACCCTAGGGGTTCAAGAGTGTCTAAGGAGTTCTAGAAGAGAGTAGAACTCAAGGTGGAAGGTGACACTCCCCTTCAAATTGGTATTAGAGTCATAAGATTTGTGGCTTGTGTGGTATGTTGTATATTCCTAAATCTATTGGGTCTTCAAAGTTGGTGACCAATGGTAAATTGGCTAAGGAGGTAGATGAACAAAAAAAAACTTCTAGAAGAGAAGACTAGGATCCTCAATTAGGCCATAGAAGAGATGAAAGACAAGTCAAAAGAGATGGAAGATGGAGCCCAAGAAAAATAAGATGAATACCTTACCAAAGGTAAGGAGGAGGTGGATTTGGAGGATGAAATACCTAAGCCTGATCCTCTACTTGGTGAAGGAGAACCATTCATCAGAGCCCTCAAGGCATTTGGAGAAAAGAGCCTAGAGAATGTCTCATTGTTCCATGGCAAGATGGACGCTAAGGTAGTCCTAGAATGGAAAGATAGTATGAAAAACTACTTTGAATGTGAAGGGACAACAGAGGCATAAAAAGTGAGATTTGCAAAATCTAGATTGAAAGGACAAGCACTAACTTGGTGGAAGTTTGTGCAAGAGGAGAGGGAAAGTGAAGGGAAGAAACCAATAGCTAGTTGGAAGGCTATGTTGGTAAAGATTTTTAAAAAACCTATTTGCTAGAGGATTATGAGATTTAGTTACACAAGTAGAGGTAGAATCTCAAGTAGAAGGATCTTGATGTGGCTACCTACATTGAAGAGTTTCAAAAGTTGGCTCTAAGGTGGAGGGTATAGGAGGCAGAGAGCATCAAGGTGGAAAGGTATTTAAATGGCCTTAAGTGGTCTATTCAAGATGAATTTTTTTTTTTTAGTATCACCACATTTCAAAGTTGTTTTCAAATGGCTAGGAAAGTGGAAGATAAGTTGAAAAAAAAAGGGGCCTCAATTTCCAAGAATAGAGGTAGAGGCAAAGACTTCAAAGGAGGTTATAGTACAAGGACCAATGAGCAAAGAATTTTCAATGATTCCAAATGGAATGAGCAGACTAATGAAACCAGTTAGAGAGGTGGTTCTAATAGAAGAAGAGGATCCAACAATGGTGGCAATGGTAGAAATGGCAACAACAATAGAAGAGGCTCACATTTCAGCAATTGATATAAAAATGTTATAACTATGGCAAGTTGGGGCATCCTGCCTATAGATGTCTAGAGAAAGCATCAACATCATCCTATGGAGAGAATAAAATCAACTATAGCCAAGAGGAAAATAATCACAAAACAGGTGAGGTGAATCTTGATCTAGAAAAGTGTGAAAACCTCATGTTGAGGAGTGTCGTAGTTAAAGAACCAGTAAAGGAGGATCCTAAGCAAAAAGGGGCATTATTTAGGATTAATCATAAAATCTTAGGTAAAGTGTACAAAGTTATCATAGACTCAATGTCTATTGACAACGTAATGGCAGAGGAAGTAGTACAAAAGCTTGGTTTAACAAAGATACCACACGTGTGTCCTTATAGAGTGACTTGGTTGAATAAAGGGTAGAACATCCTAGTGAATGAACAAGTGTGAGCAGACATCACTATTAGGAAGTATCAAGACAAAATTCTATGTGACATACTTCCCATGGGTGCTTTTCATCTATTGTTGGGAAGACCTTGGCTATATGACAGAGAGGTAGTACATCATGGGAAGGGAAATAAATATTCTTTGAAGAAGGATGGAGTTACTTATAGGATATAGTCCATTATGGAAGAAGAAAAGACAAAGAAGGCTACTGCCAAAACACTTTTGATGAGTGGGAAAGAATTCCTAAAAGACTTGAAAGAAGAAGAAGTTTGGCTTGTTGTCTTATTGAAGCTCAAAGAAGAGGAGGTAAAGAAACCTAGTGTTCTACCAATTGAGTTACAAGTTGTGTTGGATCAGTTTAGGGATATCATTAGTGATGGTACAGCATCCACACTACCCCCACATAGAGTAGTAAGTCATTAGATTGATTTTGTGCTAGGAGCTTCATTGCCAAACAAAATTGTATACAAGATGACTCAAGAATAGAACAAGGAGATTGCTAGGCAAATTCAAGAGTTGCTAGATTAGGGATTGATCGAAGAAAGCATTAGCCCACGTGCACCAACAATTGTGCTAGCATCAAAGAAAGGAGGTAAATGGAGACTTTGTATTTATTCTAGAGCAATAAATATGATAACCAGAAGATATTTGTTTCCTATTCCTAGAATAGAAGATTTGATGGATTGTCTAGGTAGTGCACATTATTTTTCCAAGATTGACTAAAAAAGTGGGTACCACCAAATTAGAATAAAGGAAGGTGATAGGTGCAAGAAAACCTTCAAAACCACTGAAGGATTATATGAATGGTTAGTCATGCCATTTGGTCTCTCAAATGCACCAAGAACATTTATGAGAGTAATGAATGAAGTGTTGAAACATTATATTGGTAATTTTTTGGTAGTTTACCTAGATGACATTTTGGTTTATAGCAAGAGTAAGGAAGAGCACCTCAAACATTCAAAAATTGTTTTGAGAAGGTTGTAGGAAGAAGACTTGACCATTAACCTTGAGAAATGTGAGCTCATGAAAGAAGAACTAGTCTACCATGGATGTGTTGTATCACAAGGTAAGTTGAAGATGGATGAAGACAAGGTCAAAACAATTTTAACCTAGCCTACACCAAAGAAAACTACAGTAGTCAAAAGTTTTCATGGTTTGGCAAAATTTTATAGGAAGTTCATTAGAAACTTCAGTGAGATATGTGCTCCAATTATGGACACTATCAAAGCAGGAATGAAGACAAAGTTTGTGTGGACAAAATGGGTAGATGAAGGATCTAAAAGACTAAAGAAAGAGGTAGCTACTAAACCAATCTTTGTACTACCTAGCTTTGAGAAATTGTTTATAGTAGAGTGTGATGCAAGCAACATTGTTGTTGAAGCAGTCATAAGTCAAGAAGGAAGACCTGTTGCATTTTTTAACAAAAGGTTGAATGAAGGAAAATCCAAGTATTCTTCCTACGATCTTGAATTATACACATTAGTGCAATCACTCAAGAAATTGAGACATTATCTATTGCCCAAGTAATTTTTAGTCTTCATAGACAATTAGGCCTTAAGCTTCATCAATTCATGGGAGAAATTAAGTTTGAGGCACATAAAATGGGTTGTCCTATATGTTCACCATCAATCACAAGAAAGGTATCAGTAACAAAGTAGCAGATTCTTTAAGTAGAAGGTTGTTGAAAATGTAGGAAATTCATTTGAAAAGCATTGGATTAGAGGAATTAAAAGATCCCTATGAAGGAGATGAAGATTTCTTAGAAGCTTACAAGGTATGCTCATCTTTTGAGAATCATTTTTAGAGTGAGTTTTCTAATTTTACATTGCAAAATGGTTTTTTGTTTAAGGAAAATTAGTTGTGTGTTACAAAAGGTTCAATGAGAGAGAACCTTATCCAAGAAAAGCATAATGGATGTTTAAGTGGACACTTTGGATTGAACAAAACCCTACAGCTTGTAAGTAGATATTATTATTGGTCTAGGACATAGAGAGATGTAAGAAAGTATGTTGAACAATGTACCATTTGTTAGAAAGAAAAAGAAACCTCATCAAATGTTGGTTTGTATCAACCATTATCCATCCCTGATAGACCTTGGGAATGTCTAAGTATGGATTTCATTATAGGGTTAGCAAGAACTAAAATTCATTTTGATAGTGTGTTTGTAGTAGTGGATAGATTTAGAAAAATGAGTCATTTCATACCATGTAAAACCACACATGATGCAAGCTACATAGCACATTTGTTTTTCAAAGAAGTAGTCAAGATTCATGAATTACTAGTCTATATAGTGTCTAATAGAGATGTCAAGTTCATGGGTCATTTCTGGAAAATGTTATGGAGGAGATTGGGAACCAATTTTTCCAATAGCTCTGCATACCATTTTTCATGTCCCCTTTTCAAATAATTAAAAATAATAATCTTTGCTAAGGCAGGTAGGCCCAAAAAGGTGAAGTTTTGGAAAAAGGGGATAATCTTTGGAAGCTAATGGACTAATAAATGAAGATTATTATTAAAATATGTTTTATTAACCCCTCTTGGACGTGAGTTATGGTTATGCCCTCTTTTAAGGGGTTTGGAGGCATTTTGGGTTGATTCCAGAACTTGATTTTTGCGCATTGCTTTGTTGTTCTTCAGAGGCTGCCAAACCTGTGAAGAAGGAGACCCAAGAACGGGAGTTTGCAGGTTTCTAGGAAGGCTAAGGATGGGATTTTGAAGCCATTCCATGTGCATGCTCATGCAGAGTTTGCCTTTGTGCTGAACAGTGCAGATTTGTGGATTTTCAGGTGTATTTTTTGTAAGAGTTTGGTGTTTCCGGTTGAGTATTTCATATCAGTTTGGATTGCTGCTGTATATCAAAAATTAAGATGTTAAAATAGAGCTGAATATATGTGTTTGGATATTATTATACTTCTGTGATAGATTATTAAGTTTTTGTGGTGATTCCGGGCTATTTTGTGCTATTATCGGGAGCCCAATGAGCATTGTTTTTGTCCTCCGTTTGGAAGCTATTGTGTGCATGTTATAAAGATCTGAAAATGTCATTTTATAGGATTTTATGCTGCTCAAATTTCTGTAAAAATGTCCACTTTCAGATTTATTAATAATAGGTGAAGCTGTGAAGCTTTTGGCACTATTTCTGGCATACCCGATTTGGGGTTTATTGAGAAATTGGTGGATCTTTGAAATATTTGTTGTTTGATTTTAAAGATCTGATTTGAGGCTTGAAATATCATATAAAATCAGAGAAAGGGACATTTCAGTGGTATCAAAGCTATGATCTTGCCAGCCTGAGGGTTTGTAGAAGTTTGCATGTCAGTTTTGACAACTACCCAAATCTTGCATGTCAAAATTTATGGTTGCATGCTACTTCTAATCATTTGCATGTTAGTTCTTGGTGAATTTGGTGGTTGCATGTTGCTTCTAATTAGTTGCATGTCAAAATCTATGGTTGCATGCTACTTCTAATCATTTGCATGTTAGATCTTGGTGAATTTGGTGGTTGCATGTTGCTTCTAATCAGCTGCATGTCAAAATCTATGGTTGCATGCTACTTCTAATCAATTGCATGTTAGTTCTTGGTGTTTGAAGTTATAACCTATTGGGGTTACACTCTACTTTATCCAGAATGGATAGGTATAGTACAAAGTCTCAGAGGACACGATCTTGGACAATTGATATCCAGAGTGAGAACAGTAGAAAGGATGGTTATTTAGACATTCGAGATAAACACCATGACATGTCTAAACAGTTGGTTGAGCACCACCGTATAATGAATGACATGTTATTTGACCTAGCTAAGGTGGATAAGTTGACTAGATTTCTATTTGGAAAATTTTCTCATAGGGAAGATGACACAATTACCAAGAACTTGCATGAGGAGTTTGAGAAACTAGCTTATAGCCAGGCTGAGGTCTCAAATTCTACTCCGCCACAAGAGGTAGTGAGAAAGGATATTACGCAGATTGATAGTAATGGTCAACTTGATACTCAAATTGAGACAATTGTATAGAGGTCATCAAAGGGTGATGTCACAGGTATTCAGGATGGTATAGTTACAACAGGTAGTGACTATAGCGTAGTGGGTTCAGATGATGATTATGAGGATGTTGTTGTGCATGATGGTGAGATACCTAGTAGAGATGAGTAGACATTGAGCATTCATGACTTTGTTGAGAAAGAGTACCAGGCACAGTTAGATGCTTCGACACATGAGGTTGAGGCTAGTAGTACTTCATATGATTTGTCCAACTGGCTGAAAGTGGACAAAGATAGTATTGTGACTTCATTATCTCATCATGACAGGTATGTGGAGTTAGTTGGTATTGGTCATATTACTCAGGTGAGGAGTTTTCTTGAGTTACCAGCTGATTCTAGTTTACAGATATGGACTCAAGATTGTTATATTGGCGTTTGGGATTCAGTTGACTAGAGATCTTTAACACTTTTTGGTAGCAGTATTTGTTTAAGTGTTGCCATGGATTTGATTAGCAGATTGCACAGTGTTGTCTTTTCTTGTGCCAGCAGCTTGTCCGATGCTAGTATTAGTTTTTATACACTAGTGTTGGGCTTTTTTCATATATCCAGTTGACCATACTTGCTGGAATGTGTTGATGATCTTTCATATTTGGTAGTGTGTACAGATGAGTCCCAGGATCATATTGGCATTGATGACATCTAGGAGGATGTAGTGGGTAGTTTTGAAGACTTAGTTTCCTTGGTAGTTTCTTTTGGTACAAAGGAGTTAGACATTAGTGCTACAGTTTTTGATACTCCATATGTTGATATGAGCTTTGGAGTTGATTCACAGGATATGGATGGTAATACTCTATAGACTAGTAACTTTGAGGATACTCCTTTAGACAATGCATCAGAGGAGGTTTGTAGGAGACAGTCTAGCTAGTGCCATCATGTGTCTAATCAGTTGAGAGTTAGTGAATGAGACATTGCTATTGCTTACCAGCATTTTGATGCTTCTCATTAGTTGTTAGCAGTTTATGGATAGGGTTCTCCTACTAGTGATGAGCAGGGAGGCAATTATCTTTCCTCGACAGAGTTCCACTCTTTATGGGAGGCTATCCAGATTCTAAGACAGGATTATATGCAGTTGGTAGCCGATAGAGATTATCTTATGGAGTGGGGCAGTACAGCATACGATGCATTGTTGGCCAAGGAAGATGAGGTGAGTGAGCTTACTCAGCAGCTTGAGGTGACTTCTGAGATTCTTGAGAGTACACAGTTGGCTTTCAAGGAGTCACAGTTTCATTTGGCTAAGGTGACCATGGAGTTAGAGCAACTACAGTCTTTACCAGATTCTATACAGTCACAAGCTATGGTGTCTGGTGATCCGAGGATGTCCATGGTCGAGATTGTCAAAGACAGTGGAGATGGGGATGCATCCATCCTTGATACTAACATTGGCATATCGGGTTTTTCCCCACTAGAGTCAGGTTTAGTTGGGTTGGGTGCTGCAACAGATTGTTGTGGTATGCTTGACATGGTGGTGACCTCTAGTACTAATGGCACGAAGACTAGAGATGATGTATCAAAGACCATGTGTGATGTTGGTGAGCCAATAGTTGGCATTGTTCCTGCTAGTAATACTACTCCCTTGGTGATGTCTTTAGAGGTAGTAGTCAGTTCCAACTTGGTTAGTGATCAATTGCACTTAGTTACATCTGGATTGCATTCTGAGCCATTGACTAAGATTGGCGCATTCTATCGACATTACATTGTGAGTTTGATGCCTCAAGATGAGAGTTGTGATGGGCATGACATGGCGATAGGTCCTGCAGTTGACATCTTGATAATACATGACTTAGAGCAGGAGTTTTGGAGTGATGTTTTAGCGGGTGTTTTTATTGATTCTACTCCTTTGGCTATGACATCTCTTGACTTAGCTGGTGATCAGTCATAATGGGTTGTATCACTTGTTCATGGTGGGTTGTTGACTAAGGTTGGTTTTTTTTATCAACATTATATTGCAGGGTATGTACATCAGTTAGCATTTGATCCTTGTGCTGAGGAGTTGATGGCAGACAAACTTGGTTTGGGTTCCATTTCTTGCTATTTATCTTGTGATGGATTTTCACCATCAGGGGTGCATAGGAGTTATGGTTATGAGACAATGGCCAGTGGTCTGTAGAGTTGTGTTGACTGCAGGAGTTGTATAGTGTGTGGATTCTCCATACTTGGTATAGTTTCATTCGAGAGCATTCACCATTGTTGCAGAGTTGGATTGTACATTCTGTATAGGCCAGTGGGATGTGTTGATGGTATTTACTATGTTGGAAATTTGATTTGTCCACTTTACTTGAGTTTTGATGTTCTAAGAGTTTGTGTCTCATGGGTTTCTGACTGTGGAAGTTGTGACTTTGGATTTTGGTTGAGCAGTAATTGTTAGTTTGATTATGGATTCCTCTTGGTTATATTGCAGAGGATATTGCAGGAGCCTGTGTTAATTGACAATAGTATAGTTCATGACTACATTTGGGATCCAGGTGGATTGATTGGTCTATTGTTCAGCCATTGCTTGAGGACAAGCAATATTTTGAAGGGGAAGACTTGTCATGTCCCCTTTTCAAATAATTAAAAATAATAATCTTTGCTAAGGCAGGCAGGCCCAAAAAGGTGAAGTTTTGGAAAAAGGGGATAATCTTTGGAAGCTAATGGACTAATAAATGAAGATTATTATTAAAATATGTTTTATTAACCCCTCTTGGACATGAGTTAGGGTTATTCCCTCTTTTAAGGGGTTTGGAGGCATTTTGGGCTGATTCCATAACTTGATTTTTGCGCATTGCTTTGTTGTTCTTCAGAGGCTGCCAAACCTGTGAAGAAGGAGACCCAAGAATGAGAGTTTTTAGGTTTCCAAGAAGGCTAAGGATGGGATTTTGAAGCCATTCCATGTGCACGCTCATGCAGAGTTTGCCTATGTGCTGAACAATGCAAATTTGTGGATTTTCGGGTGTATTTTTTGTAAGAGTTTGGTGTTTCCGGTTGAGTATTTCATATCAGTTTGGTTTTTTGCTGTATATCAAAAATTAAGATGTTAAAATAGAGCTTAATATATGTGTTTGGATATGATTATACTTCTGTGATAGATTATTAAGTTTTTGTGGTGATTTCGGGCTATTTTGTGTTATTATCGGGAGCCCGATGAGCATTGTTTTTGTCCTCCATTTGGGAGCTATTGTGTGCATGTTATAAAGATCTGAAAATTTCATTTTATAGGCTTTTATTCTGCTCAAATTTTGGTAAAAAATTCCACTTTCAGATTTATTAATAATAGGTGAAGCTGTGAAGCTTTTGGCACTATTTCTGGCATACCCGATTTGGGGTTTATTGAGAAATTGGTGGATCTTTGAAATATTGGTTGTTTGATTTTAAAGATCTGATTTGAGGCTTGAAATATCATATAAAATTAGAGAAAGGGACATTTCACCATTCTCAAATTGATGGTCAAATAGAAGTGATAAATAGAGTACTTGGTAATCTTCTAAGATGTTTAACAAAATAATATGGATAGACTTAGGATCAAGTTATATCATAGGCTGAGTTTGCTTACAATGATAGTATCAATAGGACTACTAGTAAGAGTCTATTCCATATTGTTTATGGAAGGCACCCCAAAGGAGTTTGTGAACTCAAAGAAATAAAAGAAAATGGATCAATTAGTGTGCATGTTAAAGATTTTTCTCAGTCCATGAAAGAAATACATGACTAGGTTAAGAGAACATTGATAGAGGCAAATTAGAAATTGAAGGAAAATTTGGATGAAGGAAGAAGGGATGTACAATTTCAAGTTGGAGAGCTGGTATTCATACACCTAAAAAAATCCATATTACAAAAAGGAATGTCTAGCAAGCTACAAATGAGAAGAATTAGTTCCTATAGAATTCTAGAGAAGTATGGACAGAATGCATATAAATTATATCTACCTAAGGAATTAGGGTTATCACCAATCTTCAATGTGAAAGACATAATTTCCTACAAAGGTCCTAAGATTCCAAAAGATACTTAGAAAGTAGAAATGGAGAGAGATGCCTAGGAAATCAAGATACCAACACAACAAAAGTTGCAAGAAGAAAAGATACTAGATTCCAAGGTGAAGAATATGACAAGACATCAAGTACACATGGAGTATCTGATTCAATGGAAGGGATTGCCTACTATAGAGGCTACATGGATTGCCAAAGAAGACTTCAAGAAATGAGGCATTATTTTGGCATTGTTGTCAACTAATCCAACTTAGTCTCTTTTTCACGGAGGGAGAGTATGGTGTAGGAGTACCGTAGGATTTTACTCAAAGCCCTAGTTAAGTTTAGAGTTCATGATTGAGGAGTGGATTGCATAAAATAAATCCATCAAATAAGTTCATTGATGACCTCAAGCTCATTCATTTGATATTCATGAGTTCACAGCCAAATAAGAAGTTAAGCTCTTTAACCATGCAAAGTTGTGCAAGAAATTAAGTCTCTAGTTTTGTAGGTTTGTAATAATCAACTAAGGGAAAGTGTTAAGACATGTGATGTGGTGAAAGAGTGAAGAAAGATAGTGAGTGCATGATCACAACCTTAAGTGATTAACAGTTCAAGAAGCCTGCAAAGCTACAAAGGAAGGAAAGATAATAGTTTTGCATCATTGCTAGCAGAAAATGTCAAGTCAGCCTAGTACCAATGAAGTAGCCATTGAAGAAAACAAGGCAGTTTGCAACCTTACAACCCAAAAAAACTAAGCCATGTAAACCATAGTGAAGTTGCACTCAACATCTTTTTGTAAGGTAACAAGGTCAAGTGAACCATCAAGAAAAAGAGGTACAAAGCCACAACTATTGCTTGCAACATTGCAATGATGAAGTAGATAGTTAGGGAATAAGTTGCAAAGGTACAAAAATGTTAAGAAGATAGCTAGGCACAGCATCACAACTTGGAATGTGGTCAATGTAGAAAGAGGTGTGATGGAGTGATAAAGACTTGTTCGCAATGTCGCAAGCGAGAAAAAACAAAGAGGAAAAGAATATGTGGAGTAGGAAATTGGACATATTAGCCAAGAAGCAGTTATGCATTAGAAAGAATTTTTGAAGTTAGAAAAGGTGGTTGGATGTCAAATCTTGATGATTTACTAGAACAAGCTGGAGTAGAGATCAAAGTTGAAGGATCTTGGATGGCACAAGAGGTGTATGGGAGATAAGGTTAGAAGAAATTGTAGAAACAGAGTTAGAAGCTAGTAGAGATTTAATTTTTAGTAGATAGAATATTTTCAATGTAATGTAATTTTCTAAATTCAATTTAGATAGTTCCAATGTGTGTTGAGTAATTTTAGTCTCTAATTTATCTTCCATTGCTAGGACTTGGTAGATTAGAATTGTGTTGTGTAGGAGTAGACCAATAAATGGATTCTTCTCAAGATCTTTGTGTTTAGTCAAATGGACTAATGGAGTGAGGAAGAATCCTTTGTAAATATGTTATTTTCTTCTTTTTGTGTGTGTGTGTGTTGGAGCTAGCTCAGAATTCAAGCAAAGCCTAGGCAAGAAAGACATGTCTTGGTTAGGAAACTTGCAGAAAGAGGAGAATAGAGTATAGACAGCATGATTGATCTTTATCAGTCATGAGAAGTAGTGGTCTGATAGTCTTTTCAATGGGTAGGAATCCTTGAGAACGGGAAAAGATTAGTTCCTCTAATACTAGGGTCAAGTAGTAACCCTAGGGGCTCAAGAGTGAGTCTAAGTTCTAGAAGAGAGTATGTGGAAGGAGACCCTCCCCTTCAATTTTGATCTTGGTCAAGAAACTACTAAGTGAGTTGTAATAGCCCATGAAACCCTCCACACCATCAAATAACATAATGTTGTAGACTTTGTTGCCAAATTGGACATGATGAAGACATACGATAAATTGAATTGGTCTTTTCTCCTCTTAGCCCTTCATCAATTTGGTTTCTCCCCTAGTTGGTGGAAATGGATTAAATCTTGTATATCATGTGCACATTTTTCTATTCTCGTTGATGGAGCATGAGCAATATTTTTTGCCCCTTCCCAAGAAGTTCATCAAGGTGATCCTCTTTCTCCATTCTTTTTTATCATTATGGCAGAAGCTTTCAGTAGACTTATTGATTCTTTTAATCAAAAGGGTTTGTTAAAAGGTGTCAACATAGTTGGTACGTTCTTATCCATAACTGACTCTCCTTTTGTTGATGATACCTTACTCTTCAATTCATCTACATGTCAAGAAGTGAAAAATGTGAAGAAAGCCATTGATTTATATATGCAAGTGGGGCAATGTATAAATGAAAAAAAATAAAAATAAAAGTGTATTTAATACTTCCCAATTGGTTTCTCAAAGGGTAGTTCAATTTCTTGGTTTCCCCCTTGACCAATTGCCTTCTACTTATCTTGGTGTTCCATTTTTCATGGGTTTAAACAAATATTATTATTGGAAATTTGTTATTGATTATATCAAAAATAGAATTAGTGCATGGAAGGTTTGTTGGTTATCTCTCTTAGGTAGAATTTTTCTTATTAAAATTGTTCTCTTAGCCATTCCAAATTATTATTTATCGATTTTGCAAGCTCCCAAAGGCATCATCTCTCAAATTGAAACCTTAATTTGCTTATCTCTTTGGTTAGAAAATATGAATGGATAGAAGAAACTGCCCCTTATTTATATTCTTTCCATGTCAACCTCTTTCAAAACTGGAGGTGTAGGGGTTCACAACATTACTAATAGGAATAGGGATTTTGGTGCTAAATTAGTTTGACAAATGTATGACAAACTCTTTTCTAAATGTTGTCGACTTTTACAAGAGAAATATTTGGATAACATGGAACCCTCCAATAATTGTACTTCCCTAGATCTACCAAAGGGCTCTACCATATGGGATTACATGATGGCCTCTAGGGAATTTATTACTTAATTTATAGCCTAGGAAGTGCATAATGGTTAACTTTTGGTCTGATTCTTGGAATGGATCCCCCCTTACATCTATTGACTCTTTAAAAGACTTTTCAAATATAGTGATGCAAGCTTGGGGAACATCTTTCTCCAATTATGTCTCAATTGTACATTGATTTATAGGATTGGTTATTTAGAAAGATCCATCAACCCTCCCTTTATATCACAATCAAGTTGGCTCTTTGAATCAAATATTAATTGAAAGGAATGTATTAATGTCTAATCAACCAAATTGGCTCTTTTACTCTCCATCTAAAGATGGTAAATACTCTATTAAACAAGAATACTTAACCCTTCAAAAAAGTTAGCATAACCAAACCACATATCATGCTTTTAAATTATGTTGCAACAATTCAGTTCTACAAAAGAAGGATGTTTTGCATTCCTTGCATTAGATAGTCAGATATTAACAATTGAACATCTTTACAAATTGAACATATCTAATCCCTTTAATTGTGTACTTTGTCACCAAGATGTGGAAACAATAGATCACCTCCTCTTAAATTTCCATATTGCCCAAGATTGTTGGCATTTTGTTCTTAGTAAGCTTATTTTTTCTATGCCACTACCTAATTCTCTAAGGGATCTCTTTTAGACATGGCCAATTCTACACATCAAATCAATTTTTTCATGTCTTTGGAAGTGTATCCCTACCTATTTCATTCGGGCTATTTGGTGGGAGAGAAATAAGAGAATTTTTAGATGAATTTCATCTCCAACCTCCCAAGTTCCATAAGTATTAGAAAGATCAATTATCAATCTTTTTAATGCTACAATAAGTATAAGGGTAATCATGTTTTTTTAATCTTGGGATAACTATGTTATTCAACATTGGAAAGGCTTGATCTTTTCCCATCTACCATTTTTTATATGCACATCTAAGGTACCTTTGGTCTGGGCACAAACTAAATGGATCACCCCAAGTGAGGGTTATTCTATAAACTCAATTTTGATGGGGCTTCTAGGGGATATCTAGGTTAAATTGTCTATGGTATAGTAATTAGATATTTTAAAGGTCAAGTGATTGCAGCAAAGTTGTCTCCTCTCCCTTTGGGTACCAATAACAAAGTTGAAGCCTTAGCCCTCCTATTTGGTTTGGAACTTGCAAAATCACTATCTATATATAGTTTTCACATGGAAGGGAACTTGGCCATTATTATTAATGCATGTATTAAACATCATGTATATAACTAGTCCATTCAGTATATAATGCATCAAGTCTGGTGCCTTCTTGATTCAATATCCAATTGTTACATTATGCATACCTATAGAGAAGACAATCTATGAGCTGATCATTTGGCTAATATGGGAACTATTATTTTGTATTCATTACTTTCCTCACTTAATCCTCTTGACTTCCCTAATATATTTAATATTATCAAAAAAGAACATGTTTAGAACCTTTCTAGCTTGGGTCTATATTTTGGTTCCACATTATGCCTATTTTAGCAACTAAGCTAGCATCAAAGGGTTTAATAGAAAAAAAAATTGGATTTCTTTGCGATTATATATGTTTATTTTGCATAGATCTAACCGATTCTTTTAAGATGTCATATACAGTTCAAGGACATGGCAGGCTTGTATCTGCATTGGATGGTGTTCTTTCTATCATCATGATTTCATTGTTATTTTTTGCATGAAGAACACTAATAGCAATTTGTGGCCTTTACTTTTTGGTATTCACTCAAGCACTAGTTAATCACTAGTTTTACTTCTATCTTAATATGAGCTCTAGGATTTTGAGCAATCATAATGTAATCATCATGTATTCAGTGTGTAAACTTTCTTAAGCTATAATTGTTCTATAGGTTTGGTTTTAGGCATGGTTTTGGGATCTTTTTTATCAGATCTCTCCCCTTGGAGCATTGATGTATTGGTTTTTTGGATCTAGATTTGGGGCTCATGGTGATTAATATTCTCTCAAAATGTATTTGCTTTTCTTTTGCATTCCTTTTTGTATCAGGAAATGACCATAGTTTTTCTTCACTGGTTCTTTTCTCTAGGATCCTTTTTTGAACCAATTTTTATTATTAATATAAATATAAATTTGTGTTTATATATATATATGAGCCAATACCTCCTATAATTAAATAAAAGAAATAAAAGACAAGACAAGTTATGAATTATTTGAAGAATAACTAATTCTATAAATGTGGGTAGTGCATCCTAAAATATTGGTTCATTTCTATCAATTCCATGTATAAGACCTTAAATTCATTAGCCAATTAGTGGTAAGATAAATAATTTAGATCATTTTATAACTTTAAAAATTAACCTGCTTACTTCAATTTTTTTAGATAAAAATTTAGAAAATAAATTTACATTGAATTAAAAATTATAGAGTATTTTATCAACTAGTTAACTAAAGTAATAGTAGTACTTTCTAAAGGAAATAATATTACTTCTTAAAGTAATAGTAGTACTTTCTAATGGAAATTTTGTGTTTGCTCCTTAAAAAGGGTTCCTATAACACCAAAATAATTTAACCAATCACATGTCAAATAAATATTTTTTTAATATATTATTTTAATAGATAAAAATTTTACCTTTAGAAATAGTCAAATACCTAAAAATACTTAGTCCTTATAAGTTAAAAATAGTTCATTAATTATTCTCAAGTCAATGCAATTGTACATTACCTATGGAAAATGCAACAATATAAAGAAAGAGGGTCATCTCTAGGATAGCCAACCTATTTTACAAAAGTATACCCTCTTCCATAAGTCTTAGGAGAGGGAAAAAAGTTATCATTGTGCATGTATTTCTCTTCTCTAAAAATAGAGTCTCTAATAGTTGTCTCTTCTTTCTCATCTTGAATAGGTATAGAAGACTCTACAAACATGACAATTAAAGTCATAGCTGAAGAGGAAGGTCTCATTTCTTATGAAGGCTTTCCATAAGACCTGGGTGAAAGTGGTAATGTCATGAAGGAGTTGAGTTGATACCCCCCCATGCCAAAGTCTAATGACTTGAACTTGTCATTGCATCTAGCTAAGGTTGTATTGAAGTCTTCTACTTCTCTATTTAGGGGAACATGAGCACTCACTAAAATTGAGTTAACATATAAAGTGTTATCCCCAAGTATATAAATCTCTATTCCATTGTAAGCGAACTTAACACACTAATGATAGGTAGATGGCACTACTTGCATATCATGAATCCACGGTCTACTGAGTAAGTTATTGTACGCAAGGGGACTAGCATCAACCACTTGGAATAAAATATCTTTTTCAACAAGGCCAATCCTAATTGGAAGGATGGTCAACCCTTTGAAACTTCTTTCCACCTCATCATAGGCTTTGATAGTGATCTTTTTTTTGGTATCTATGACTTTTTCAGAATAACCCAACTCCTTAAAAAGACTCAAGGAACCAATATTAATCCTAGCACCCCCATCTATCAGCACACACCTAACACAAGTTTTGTGGATCATGACCTTGATATGAAGAGAGAGATTGTATGGGTGGATCAAAGCTTTATCATTGTTCTTCAAAAAGGTAAGGTGATGAGAGCTAGCAATATGGTTAACCATGTTTTGGAACTAATCAACATCTTAGTTATTGGGGATGTTTGTTGCATGCAAAGCATCTTCTAGGACTTGCTTATGTCTCAGGGACAACTCTAAGAGCTCAAAGATCAAAATCTAAGCTAGGGTTCTTTGCAACTGATTGACAAGATTATAGCTCAACTTAGGATTGACTGTTGGTTTTGAGGTGACATTCTTGGATGTCACTTTCTTCAGTTTACTTGGTTGACCTAAACTAGGTCCTCTAATGACAATGGGACTGTAATGCCCTACAAAGGGATCCAAAAGAATTAACCTAAATTTTTGATTAAGTTTGCCAAACATTTTTTATTTAAATAAGAAAGAATAACATACACTTCAAACATAAAGTAGTAGAAGCAATAACATACAATCATACATAAGCAAATATAACAGATTATACATTTATAAAAATAGAATTACATCATCCTCCTTCAATCCATTATACAAGGTATAATACAATAAATGAAAGCATACACCATAAAAGATATATCCATCCATCATAAAAGATATAACCATCCATCATAACGATACAAAGATAGAATAAAAAGGAAATGCAGACAAGGAAACTCTAGCCACAATAGCAATGGATGGATTTCAATGGTAAGAGTAAAAAGCACTACCGCCCAATCGTGTGAAACCTAAATGGCCCAATCCCACCATAGTGAGGAGATAGTCTCAAGTCTCAAATAGGATATCAATCCAAATATCAAAAGTACTCTCTAAGTCCAAGAAACCCTAAAAGAAATCTAACTCAAAGGTTCCAAGATAAGTTGACATCTAATTCCCAGAGGCACACAAAGACACATAGGAAACCTACTATGTAAGTAGGCAAGTGTCATCACATGAATCACACTAGAGTTACCGTGACAATCTCTCAGGACCCTGACCCTCTAGTGATCCCTATGAAGCCACTAGCATCCTCTCATACGAACAAGGCATACTATGAATGCAAGGTTGCAAAAAAGCATTCTCTCTACTCCCATTCTAGTCTGTACTAGCACTCGAGGCATGGGCAAGAACATATAAAGACTCTTATTAGGTTCATTTTATTCCCATTTAGTGTAGTGTTTTCACTTATTAAACAACTTACAATGGGCTATCCTAGGAACTACTTAGGGCCCCAACCCTCATTGCAAGCCACTTTCCAACATTACATATAGATAACCTACCCTAGGCTCATAAAAATGCAAATCAAAAAATAATATAAAATCACCTCAGTCCTATACAAGTGACTAGAAAGCATCAAAAGATAAATCACAATAATAAATCAGTTCTCTACGAGTAACTTGAAAGCATCCCAAGAAATACTTAATGAAGACTCAAAATAGTTAAGTCAAATATGTCATAACATGACATCACCAAGAAAAATCATACCAAACACCCCAATCCTATAAAAGTGACTGGAAAGCAATCCAAACATAACTAATCAAAGACTAAAAATGGTTAAGTCAAGTAGGTCATACATTCACCTCAGCCTCACACAAGAACACTGGAAAGCAATAACAATCAATAGATCAACAGACATCATAGAGCATACCAGACACATTACCATGGTTGGGTTAAAAAGATCAAAGATCAAATCAGCATAATACCACAATCACAGAACTCCCAAGCCTCTGCTAATACAACCTGATTGGTCAAAGTTAATTCAACCTAACACCCAATAGTAAAATCACACATCATAAAAAGAGTACATATAAAAGTAACTCTCACAAAAAAATTAGGTTTATAAAACACAACGGTTTAATTTTCATTAAAGGTTTTCAAGTTTTCATTTTTTATTCTTCAAATATTATAGTTCATAATGCTTGCAATCTCAAATAGGGTTTCATAGAACTCCCAAGCCTTTGGTAATACAACTTGATTGGTCAAAGCTAAGTCAACCTAACACCCAATAGTAAAATCACATGTCATAAAAAGAGTACATACAAAAGTAACTCTCACAAAAAAAATTAGGTTTAGAAAACACAATGGTTTAATTTTCATTTTCAAGTTTTCTCTAATTGTCATATTTACTAAAGTTTACAAATTTACTAGAATCTCAATCACTCAACAAATTCCTTAAAATCGTCTAAATTATTTTTTTTTTTTAAACATTTTTTTAATAATATTTTAAATTTAATTATAATAAGATTAAATAGAAATTATATTTTAAACATATTAAATTTAATCAATAATTAAATTCAACACTATGAAATCATAATTAAAATTCATATTTACTAAAGTTTACAAATTTACTAGAATCTCAATCACTCAACAAATTCCTTAAAATCATCTAAATTATTTTTTAAAAAAAACATTTTTTTAATAATATTATAAATTTAATTATAATAAGATTAAATAGAAATTATATTTTAAACATATTAAATTTAATCAATAATTAAATTCAACACTATGAAATCATAATTAAAATTCAATTAAAACTAAAAATGAATTTATGTAAAACTAAATTTAACTCTTTTAAATAATATTAAAATCATATAATAACAAATATATATATTTTGTTTTTAAAGAAATACATTTCAAAGATGAAAAGAATATATTAAAAAATAGAATAAATTAAAAAACATTTTTATAAATATAAATACTAGTAAAAAAAATTTGTTAAAAGAGAGTATATGCTAATATTCCTTTTAAACGAACCCTCTTAAAAGTTACGCGGCCATCCCTTTTTAAAACCTAAGACAAGGATAAAAAAGCATAACTTTAAAAAGTCCAACACAAGGAAAACACATAAGGACAAATGGGGACAAAATTAACCATATTTTGCATGCTTTCCTAGAAAGGTTTGGAAGTACTATGCCATAATAGTCTTATAGATATCGACACAAATTTTGAGGAAATAGACATAAGGTTTGAAAATTATACAATTTAAAGTCCCTCTCCTCTTTTTATTAATTTATTAAATTTAGCAAGCAGTCATTCAATACACTAGTTTTTTTTAATATATAAAAGAAATGAAAATCGGGTAATAATTAAAAGAATATATTATCACAGTAATATATATATATATATATATATATATATATATATATATATATATATCTTTTCAAACACATCTATGATGGAGAAATTATTTCCAAATAATTGAATTTATTCAATTATAATCTTCTTCTTCTTCTTTAATTTTTTTTTTTTTTTTTTAAATTTAACAAAGAAATTTTTTTCTTGAATTCAAACTTTTCCAATATGAAATTTTATCTTGTTTTCTCATAGACATATCAATAATGGAAAACAACTTTTCTCAAATGAGGGTTTCAATCCCCAAACATATCTAAAAACACAACAGACATGAAAGACAAAAGATCAAAGAATGAAAACCACAGTACAAATAAACCACAAGATCTTACATGGATTTGATGCTAAGATGACAACCACCAAAAGCACACGAACAAAATCCTTTCTCTAGAAACTTCCTTCTTCGAAATTTCTCCTCGCCCCAAAACTTCTATTCCTGGAAAATGAACTCTAAATTGTTGATAAGGAGTTCTCTCCTAAATTGGGGGCACTAATTGTGTAATCACCTAAGAGAACACTCTACTCACTAGACTTCAACTCTTTATTAACTTTTCTTTATATTTTCTTTATCTTTTCCATGCACGTTTATTGAATTATTAAATAACTTTATTTAATTTTTACTTGACTTCTCTATTTAATTAATTTATTAAATTTAATCTCGTGCATGCATCATGCAATCATAAAAAATTTAATAAATTAATTCCTTTTTCCACTTCTTAATTTATTTTTGAACATTTAATTAATAAAATATTTATTAACTTAAATAATAATGGTATTTAGCATTTATTTAAAAATGATCTCTAATTATATTATTATTAAATTAAATTAATATTATCATGTTGTAAAATTATTCTTATAACTTTCATCTTCAAATTTAATTATTTTATTTAATTAATTTTTCAATTAATTAAATATAATTAAATATTAAAATATCATAATATTTTTTCATTAAATTAAACCATTAATTTAATCTTTTAATTAGACTTAATTAATAGAAAATTCACCAAAGACTCATAAAATAAAATACAAAAACCCCTCATAGCAAATACAAAGTCAAATTAAAGGGTTTTAATCATGAATTAACATCATTTGACACATTCAGAAGGTATTTGACTCAGATACTTGTCCTAATTTTCTAGGACAAATGGCTTAAAGCTTTAGGATTTGTACTCAAGAATTTATCTCTCTTCTCTTACCATTGAGATAATGCAATAGGGTATGCTCATCCTAGCAATTCAAGGAAGTCGAAACCCAGTACCTGCAACCTACATAAAATCCACACATGTATAAACACAATATTCTAAGCTAAACAGGCAATGGTAGGAAGTTGTGCATCATGTAGATCCCCACTAGTAGGTGACTATGACTCCCTTCCTTAACCACTTTAGAAATGCCATATATAGAGAAAACATACACACACACCATACACATGCAGTATGGGGTAGGTATCCATAAGAAAACACATATGATAATCCATCTAACTAATCATCATTCATACTTGAAAATACTGTAAGAATCATCATGCATACATGAAGTATAGAGCACCAAGTAATCTCATCATATATCAACTAAAATTTAAAAAATATCTAATAATCTCAAAACAATACTACTAATAATCAAGCATAAAACTAGCCTAAAAGAGTTTGATAATGATAATAGAAATGTAAACTAGGGGCAAGCACTATAGGGACCTTGACTTCATGTGATAACATTGAGAGTTTGAGATGAGATTCTAGAGTTAGGACCCCTTAAGACCACAACGGGTTCTTCATCAGAGATAGGAGAAGAATCTATGTCTAAATCATAACCATGGGAACATGTACCCCTCATTATGTTAATGTTTTCTTCTATGACTTCAAGCATGTTGATAGTATTCTCTGCATCTTTGTAAGTGTAATTGACCTCACCCTTACCATTCTTAGGTTTAGAGGTTTCCCCTTCTCTTTCTCATACTTGGGAAAAGGTGATTTGAATTCCTTATGATCGACATTAGTGTTCAATCCATCTACCTTAAGTTTTATATTCTTAATGAGATCTTGGATGATATATTTGAGTTTCCAATAGTTTTTAGTATCATGTCCAATGTTATTTTGAAACTTACAAAAGGCTTTCTCATCTCACCAATGTGGCTTAACATTAGGTATATAATTCTTTATAGGGTCTTGAAGATGTGCAAGGTTGTTAGCAATGAGTGTTTTCAAGACATCCTCATATGTATCACCAAGTTTTGAAAATTGACATCTCTCTTTCTTAGGCCTATCGTGGTATCTTGGCTTGTTCTCTTATTGATTAGATGCATTGAGTTTCATGGCTTGAATAGCACTACAAAAGTGGAGAACAACTTGATCATTGGGTTTGGAGGAGTACACAACTCCATCATTGACCACTTGTTTGTTCCTATTCCACTATTCTTGTTGTTTTTCCCATGTTTGATCAAAATTCCTTGTTCTTTCAAAACATAATCAATGCTTCATGGTGTGAAAGGAATAAAAAACCACCATCCTAACTTCATACCACATTTCAAGAACCAACTTGGTAACAAGGATGTCAATCTTCTCATTTTCAGGAATGGTCCTAAAGTAGTGAGAGCATTGTCATCTCCACCTTTGCAAGAATGTAACAAAGGATTCCCCTTGATTTTTCTTTTATTTGCATAAGTCCAACATGGTGATAGATCTTGAAAGGTTGTATGCAACTCTTTTAAATTATTAATGGGGGGAGTTATGTTGGTGAACTATTCCATCACTTGACCTCTAAGACTCCTTGGAAACAATCTCATGAGGTATGAATCATCTTGATGGAACTCAAAACTCATGATATACAATTGACGCATGTGATCATGTGTGTCATGTCCCCAATTTTTAGGTGACAGTTCGATTTAATTAATTTAATTAATGGTTGTCCAAGGACGACTAATTAATTATTTTAATTAAATAAATAATATTAAAAGATAACCTTGTATTTAATAAAGTGACTTGGAAAATATTTAATAAAGTCACTTGAGGGATAAGATCAAAAAGGTTCTAGAAGTCTCTGGAGAGGATGGAGGGAAAAGAATAAATAGGCACCCCGGGGCTCCATTCGAATCAAGGCAGTTGATTATCTCTCTTTGATTTTCAGATTTGTGATTCAATCACATGTGCGTTGTGGAACCTAGGGTTTCAGCAATTGTCACAGTTGGCCATTGAGAATGATAACTCTCAATTGGTACGCGATTTTGAGGGTGTGAAATATCATCCGAATTATTGCAGATTGGAGGTGACGCTACAGTCATTTCATCAGGGACAAATCTATGGCCTAAGGCCAAATCTTGCGATTCATTGATCATTGGAGGTTTAGTTAGAAAGGGATTAACTAATAGCAGTATTAGAGGAAAAGTCGAAAGGAAGTCGGGAAGAGAGTTTAAAGAGACAAGGATCCGATTCAGATCAACAGGTCAAGAAGGGTTCGAATTTCAAAGGGAATTACAAGCCAATCCAAGCAGGGTCTATAACATTCAATTCGGAATTTTCGAAGTGATAAGCAAGACACCCAGTGTTAAATCAAAATTTATTGTTCAGGCAGTATTCTCCCTTCACCACCCGAGTGCTGCCGTCTCTGGATTCAGGGCGCCTCTTTCCAATACGTTTTGGTCACCTTTTTGAAAGGGAAAAATTACATGGAATGGGGACTGTATTGAGTAACAACCTGCTAAGACCAGGAAGGAGAGCCGGGTACAAAACGATCAAGCCGACAAGATAAATACCCGCCTGCTACATGATTTGCCGCAAGTCATTTCTCTAGGCACTCAAGACGACTTGTGTAAATTTGTCCCAAGGTTTTAGCGGGAACAACAGGTCCCTATTACATCGCTTGGTCTTCTTTAATCAAGCCAGGAGGACACAGTTATAGACAGCGAAATAAATTAGGAATCATTTCGATCCAGTTTCAAGGAAGGTAATTTGGGCAAACGAATCATGGAGTAAACCATCTGTATTAGTCCATGGGAGAGATATACAGAGATCAGGATCAAGTCTTGGAAATTGCAGTTCGTTTTGCATTCCACGACTTAGTTAATAAGCCTGAGCAGCACCCGCATCAGTTTAAAACCCGGTTGGATCGACACTCCAAATTGAAGAAGTGGTGCATGGGCTCGACTTGAGGGTGGTGGGTTGGCAGCATCAGTTACTATGTTTCTAACTAGATATGGAGAACATTGAAGACTCAGCGTGCGGCAGAGGAAAGCAATCAAATCAAAGTAACACCCATACAAACATTGAATGCCCAATAAGGGTGCAGTTTTGAATGTTCAGATAAGGGTTCTTGGAAATGGTTTCACAAACAGCTGCAGCTCTTGCCTACTTCAAATTTCAGGTTATCTGTACAAAGGTCCAGGAAGGTGATCAACAATTTGTACATCTCAAGGAGGGTAATCCTGCGGGCCGGCATGTTGTCATAGTAGATGATCTAGTGCAGTCTAGTAGTACCCTTGTTGAATGTCAGAGAGTATTAGCTGCCCACGGTGCTGCAAAAGTTAGTGCATATATTACACACGGTGTCTGTCCAAAAAGATCATAGGAGCAGTTTCTACATGAAAATGGAGTGGGACCAGAAAATGGCTTGTCATATTTCTGGATCACAGGTTCTGATGTTCAGACTTTGAATCAGTTGTTGCAATAAGATTTTCCATGAACATTGCTAGTAGATTTATTTGCATTTTCATAATACGATCTGAGGGTTTCTTGATAAGTATTTAACAAACGTCCCAATCCAGTATTGCTCTTCTTTAACCCATATAGTAGAGGGGATATTTCAGTGGTATCAGAGCCTATTTTGCAAACCATTTGACGAATTGCCACAGTACATTGTTTGGATTTAGTGACCTTTATAGCTAGGGTCATCTCAGTGGTATCAGAGCACGATTGCTAATTGTTTGACAAAATGTCAAACCTCTGAAGTTTTAAGAAATTTAGTGCTTAAAGAGTTGATAATCCGTTGGGGTTATTACAATGTGGATATCCATTCCCATCATACTTGTCATATTGAGGATCTCAACCTTTCTAGGGAACTCTTTCATGTTAACACTTTTGTCAAAAGGATTAGGAAAAATTAAATCAAGTGAGAATGAACTCTTGGGTGCCAACATATTTTCCATAATACTATTAATTTTTTTGATCTCTTCTTCTTGAGATGGTCCTTGCTTCTTAATCTTCTTATCCACATCAAATTTGTAGGGGACTCTAGCACCCTTGTTGATTAAACTCTCTAGGAGCTTGTCTTTGTTTTGCTCTAAGTATCTCTCCACATATTGTTGGAAGAGTGGCTCTTTTTATATCTTCATGAAGTCTTGGGAGTTGAGATCAAAACTCGAGCTACTACCCCCATATCATGAATCATGATGAACATGTTGTGTTCAGGTTGTCTTGAAATCCTAAGAGGTGTTTGTCTCCTATAATGATAATGTCTTGAAGCCTTCCTTTCTCTAGGGCTAGGAGATTGTGAAGGTGTTCTTGAATGTCTTCCAGTTCATGGAGTCTTAGGAGGGGTGGATGGAGGAGAGTTGTTTCCACCACCAATACACATGTTGTTAAATTGATCATTAAGTTGTTGAGCCAAGAGTCTATCTTTCTCCTCCTGGTAGGCTTTCCTTTCCATCTTGAACAAGGCTTTTCTCTCCAACTCTAGGAGTCTAAATTTCACCTCCTTTTTAGCTTGTTCATCCAAGAAGGCTTTCTTTTCATGCTCAATTTTCCTAAGTCTTTCACTCATGTATCTTGAAGTTGTTTTTAGTGGTGAACTTGGTCTTGAATGTCTAAACAAGTCATTTTTGTATGTTGCATTCACATGAGTGCCATAAGATTCATCATCTTGGTCTTCATGTTGTGATTGTTCTTCTTGATAAGATTGCCTCTTATCTATTTCCACCCTTTGGTGTGCATCCAAATATCTAGTTGAGATAATGTGTGAGACTGATCAATTTTCATGGGAGGGGCTTCCAAATGAAATAGTATCTCTATGCTTTTTAAATATGTTGTCAAGGTGTTTATCCATTTCTTCCCTCTCTCATTGAGTCATTGTGTAACTCATATCCATATTTGAGTGACAAGATGCTAAGGGTGTACCCAACTCACTAAGGTTACTATTGCAATCAAATCAAACCTCTTAGTTATTTCTGGGTGATTGATCAAATATGGGTTATTTTCCTTTATGTTTTTGGTGACTTTGAGCTAAGGGTAATTAGTTAAAGACTACTTGAGTTCACTTCCTTGATCTACTTGATATCTTGTTGTAACAGCCATGAAATAAATAGTACTAGGTGATAGGATGACCCTAAGAAACATTGGTACCAAACTAGGATAGTAAAAGCACTTACTTGTCCAAAAGAGAGGTGATAGGATAGAATTTTGCAAGAGGCATAAACCAATACTACCACAAAGGTTCCCACTAAACAAGTGAATACCCTAACACATATGGCTTAGGAGGATGATTTACCCAAGTTATATTGATTGAATTTGAATTTGTATGTAAATGAATGGACAAGAGATTACTAAGACTCTCTAAGAGTGTTATCAAAGGATCCAAAGGTTTGTCTTTTGAACAGGGACAATTTCTAGCTCACCAACTCCAAGAAAGGTCACTTGTGAAATTGAAGATTACTAGCTCAAGAGGTCAAAATGCAAGAATCTAAATTGTAAATAGGTTTCTAATAATAGACTAAGTGACCTGATCTGATCTGGATTTACTGAGGAAGATTGAAACTGACATGATAGCAAATTGAGCAAGTTAAAAAGGCATTAATCAAGCATGCAAGATAGTAATTAGGGAGTTCAAGCAAACAATTATGTTCAAACAATGGGCAAGGGACAAATCAACTGTGCACATGAACAAGAATAGTGACATAGTATTCTACTCCCTAAGGACTTTACTTCTGTATATACTCAAAAAAAATTTAGTCACACACATAGTCCTAGAAAAGAAAAAGTTTGTTGCACTATGGTTTGTAGTAATGGTCAACTCTACAACTCTTGCAATCCCAAGTGGGCAAAATCCAATCCTAGTGCACCAAGGTTTTGACACAGTCTAAGAATTGAATTAATTAGGAGCTGCTAAGGAGATCTGACAGCCCAACAAGAGACCACACTTGTGGAGATTTCTCCCACATGGACATTTATATAGTGGTTTTTGCTCCATGGTAGGGATGGCTAATATCAATTAAGGTTTCATCCATGTGGTTTACCCAATAAAGTGAGTGTCCACTATGATTAGCCCTCTCTAACAAGGAAGATTGACAACATGGACCATATGGGGACTTGGTTCAGATTCAAGGGTTCAAAGTTTTTTATGCTCCCAAGGGGAATAGAGCATAATCCTTTAGCCTCTTCACCTCACCAAAATAAAACAAATAGATTAATTGACCTACTAAATTTCTAATACCAACTCAACAAAGTCTATCTATGAACAAAGATTTCTATTTCCTTTAAGAGAGAACATAATGTTAGCTATCAAATATTCGACAATGTTTGAACCTAGAGCTGATCAACACCTTCCCTACCTAAAAGTGGTTTTGTCATCAAGAAGAGCTTGAAGCCCACTCTCTCAAGATCCACAAATAGTATTCATAGGGCCTAATTTCTATGTTTAATGGATATGCAAGAAAATAAATCTATGTTCGTTCTTTTAGAGTAGAAATTGAAATGTGATCTATGAAGGTAGGAAATCACTCAAGTAAGACATGGAAGAGGTTTATTTTAATGAAAGGAAACCAATTATTATGGACCTTTAAATAGAATACGTAGTAATCCATGCAACATGCTCAGTATATTCTACCTCATTTTTTATTTTTGTTGAGCTCTTATGCACAAACAAGCCACAAACTCTCCAACATGCAAGACAAGAAAACAAGATATGCAATGTATACTCAACTTATGAAAACCCTAGGGTTAGATCTAAAAAAACTATTGATAAGAGAAATTATAATGAGAAAATAGTCCAAATGAAAACTCATATCATGCATTGAACCATGTGAAAAAATAGTGCAAGCTAATCATTTAATGCCATTTTCTTAATTTTGATTTTTCACTGAGTCAATAGATTGGACCTATATCACATGAATTTGGATCCCAAACCCTAATGAAAAGAAGTGGCCCCTATTAAAAATAGAGAGATTGCCAAAAATGTCAAAATTTTAAAAAGATCTTTTCATTCATGACCTAAGGAGCCATTTTCCCAAAATAGACTAGTTCTCATAAATTGATCAAATGAGCTATGATATTATATCCAAATTTAAAACAAAAAGAATGGATCCCTATAGAATTTAAAGAAATTTCCAAAAATCTAAAAATTTCTGAAAAAAATGTTGATTTTTGCTGAACATGAATTTTTTATGAAAAATAAAGAAAAAAATATTAAAAAATCACAATATCTCAGAAAATTCAAAATTTTTAATTGAAGCATCTCTTATATGTCACCAACCTGCAAATAAATATTTAGATTGAACCTCAAAATTTTTTGGTAGATATGATCAAATCTTTGAAAATCTAGGGTTCTCATTTCTAAACAAATTTACACAAGGGGATTAGCACTAAAAATAACCAAAACTAGCATGTAAAGGTGGGTTGCCCCATAGTGGGTGCCAAAAATGTGTGCTAGAATATTGACACACTTCTATGAATTATTATATCCAAGATTTTTTTAAGAATGAGGTCTCAAATGGCAACTCATAGCTCTCTATTCATACAGTGCAAGGGTTTATAATGGAGGCCCTCACTTTAGACCTAGTATGTGTCTATGCAAGTACACCATAAAATGAGAAATTCAAAAAGGAAAAGAAAGAGTACTAGTCTCCATGAACATCAAATATGCATGCAAATGAAAATGGAAGCTATTGTATATGATAAAAACACATGAAATCAAACTAATATATGAAAGGAAATGCAAATGCAAGATTATTCTATGAAAGGAGATATAAATATAATCTAATATACAAGAGCAAGAGTAATCTAAATGGATTTCCATTGATGCATGAGAGAAGAAGACAAGAAAAGAGAAGTTGCAATGTCCAAGCTCAAGTCCTCAAGCTCTCCTCCAAAATCACTCTCCAAACCTATAGCATAACAATAAAATCTTGATCTATGAAAATGAGAAGGAGAGTGCTCCTTATAAAGGAAAGTGTGGAGAGGAATGCATACTCAAGAGAAATGTGGGATAAATTCATAAAAAGGCAAGTCAGAGGAATAAGCAGACCACTTAGAAATATGTTCAAAAAAGGAATCTTTATTTATTTTTATTTGATTTATTCAATTTATTTCCTTTTTCATCAAAAATAGTACTTTAAGTGGAGATTTATTTATTTTATTAAAAGAGGGGTTTTATTTTAATTAAATAAGATAAGATTATTTAATTAAAAGATAGATGTTAATTAAATAAGATAAAACTATTTAGTCAATAGAGAGAATTTAATTAAATAAGATAAAATTATTTAATTAAAAGAGAGATTTTCTTTTAATTGAATAAGATTATTTTATTTATTTATAAGGGATATTTTCTTTTAATTAAATATGGTTATTGATGAATGATCAAACCTTAGGAAATATTGAAATAATTGAATTAATTACGATTTGATCAAGAAAAATGATTTGAAATATTGTTAGCCATTGATTCAAGAAATTGATAAATTTATTCCATCATTTGATAAATTGAAGAATGGGGGTGCATAGTATAGGCAGCCATTTTAGGGTGCATACACTTCACATTTTACAATCCTTCCTTTATACCTTTACATTTTACAAAACTTTCCCAATTGGCCTTCAAGCTTTCACATGCTTGGCTAAATACAAAATTGATTCTTTTTCTCTTAGGGTTAACATCTAGGATGTCATCCCTAATTAGTTAAATAATTATTTCATGCACAAAATAATTCTTTAACCCATAATAACCCAATTTTTTATATGCTTTGTTCTACTCTATTCACTTCCTTTACTGATGTTTATTCTATAACTCCTTGCGTACTGCTTGTACTAACTTTTGCACTTAGTCACATCATCCTGATGTATTATATTATTTATTCTTAACCACACATATTCCAATTATTACTCTTTCATCTGTACACATCAAAATTGTTCATGTTCTCCTTGATAACTTTCTAATACTTAAACAATTTTCCATGTCTAACCAAGTAAACTTTGTATGTACATAGTGCCTTTTTCATAGGGCATATGCACCGAGTTGTGGTGCCAAAAAGATGACAAGTAGGTTTTTTTCCTATTTTAAATAGTGCGTGTGCACTATAGCGCGCACGCGCTATGCCTTGGGTTACCCAAGCCATAGCACATGCGCACTATAGCATGTATGCGCTATTAGCAAAACAAAAAAAGTATATATGATGGGCTGCAAACTTGCAGCCCATCATTTTCATCAGTATTTACTTCTACTCCTACAGCGAGCAGCATGTATGCGAGTTGAAAACTTAACATTTTCACCACCATTTTTTGAAATGCCTCCTCGTCGACGAAATCCAAGACTACAAGTGCACCCACGATGATGCCATGAGTGACATAAACCTAACTTTACATTGTTTGATATGTTTTTCATATTGTTTTGTAGGTTTTTTATATTGTTTTGTAGGGTTTTTACAAATTTCATTTAGATTTGTTTATTTATTTGGATTTTAATTGATTTTTTTATCAGGAAATGTCCATAATCAACCAAAAAATCCACAAGAATATCAAAACCCTCAAGAACCTCAAAACCAAAACCTTCCTCAAGAAGAACAACAAATTCCACAACCCAAACCAATTGCAAGACCTCCGCCAAGCACACAAGAAAATATAATAAATGAAATAGTGAGAGGCAAAATTGAATTAGAAAGACTCATTGCTCAGTTGAAAGAATCCTGACAAACCAATCCAATGAGGGCTCAATTGGCATCATCCCTCGAATCCATTAACACCCAGATAGCCTCAGTTAGTGGTCAGTTAGATATTTGGTGGGTTAAGAGGGATGAACAAAAAAGATTTTATGCAAATAAATTATCATATGAAGATGTTAAAAAAATATATATATCAAAAGGTAGTATATGTGCATTATTTAGAAAATGTGGTGAACAAAATACTGTTAGAGAGGGTACTAAATGATTCCCCATCCATTGGTGCATACATGATTCTATTAGAAATAATTTTTGGGATAGATGGTGGATGGTTTTTGATGCCCCTCCTTGCAACAATCACAAGGTCCCCATGTATTTTTTGAAGAAATTATATTGTGAGTTTGTCCTTGGGAAGATCCCCAATTATTTTGATATATTAGACTCTCAGGGTAGAGGTGGGGGGTCATCAATTGAGAGGCTGGGAGCACATCGTGACCCTAATGTAGTTAGGGCACCTGTGGTCAAGCCACAATGTAGGCATGTGACTATTCCTTCAGTTGTGAAGGAAAATGTAGAGGTCAGCACTCTAGGGACCATTAATGCTTTGATGCAGACCCTCATCCATTCCATGAGCCCATTAGTTGAGGGGGAGCTTTTTGTGCATCATGGTCACATGTGCACTTCATGTGGATCCCTATGCACATTTGGCACTCATGCTGGAGATGGTGCAGATGATGGGCTTGTCATCGATCAGTTCCTGAATGACACATTTGGCATTGACACATAGGTAAATTACAATTATAATTTACTAATTTGATCACATTTCATATGTATAGTGAATGATTAATTAATTAGCATCTATTGACATTGTTCAAAATTCAAGGTCAAAGTGTTGTTGGGCCTAGCAATGATCCTCCAGGCCCATTTTTTGTCCTTTCCACTAGTCCTGGGGTATGTACTGATTTAATAATTTTAATTAATACATATATTTATTAAGTAATCATATTAAGGATTGAAAAAAAAAATATGCATGTGCATCAATTCTCGACAGGACCCTCAACCTTTACCACAGACTCGAAGCATAGACATCATACAAGCTTCACACAGGTACAGTTATTTCATGTTAACTTAATTCATTTGATTATATTTATTTTATGTTTTGTGTTAGATGTAACATGTATTTTATGACATGTAGCTCATGATGTCGAACACACCTCCTCATCTATGATAGTCTATTGATAGTGGAGTGGTCGCACCTGTGGCTAGCTCACAACCATTGACGGAGGTATGAAATAATTTTCTTTGTTTTAATTGTTGTTTATAATAGTTAATCTCAAAATTTCTAATGTTAAACTTTGTTTATATATTACTATAGCTTTTATGGTTTTTACACAAGCAGTATGTATGTTAGGCCTACTAATACTCTTTTAATTATGGATCAAAACCTTATTTTTGTTTTACTAAGTGGTAAGGGGTAGTTTTGTTTAATGGTTATCTGTTGATAGTAGGTTAGTTTGTTGTTAAAGGGTCATCCCCCTAGTTTTGGCTACTTTTAATTCAAAAACTAGGAGTGAAGGTAGAAGTGGTAGTGAAAGAATTAGATAAAGAAGAACTAGGAGCACATATTGAAGTTAGAAGTAGAGAAGAAGTAGGAAAATCAAATAAAGGTATGAGGACTAAGAGTAGGAGATAATGAAATTAAAAGTAAAGATAGTAATAGAAGATTAGTTGTATTCCAAGTTTATTGCAACTAGGAGTAGGACCTATAAGATGGAAGTTATATCTTTTCTATAAATAATAGTCAAGTTTAAAATATAATTGGTGATTAGATATACTCACCTTGGTTTAGTAGAGTCATAAGTGTAGGAGAATTTGTGTTTTAAATTAATATTATTCATAGGCCAAAGTCAAATGTTGAACTTGATAATAGAACTAGGCATATCCTTTGGATTCAAAGAAACTATAGTTTTTGGAATCAACACCATCAACTCTCCTTCACTATTTCTTTGGGATGAATGGAACTAGCATAAAAAAATTCTACATTCTTTCATTCTTGTTCTCCTCCTCCTCTCATACAAAAAAAACTTGGATAAGATAACTCACTAGACTTTTGGATTCATGGCCCTTATCTCTTCTTTTCATACTCTTATAGCTATGCTAGTGGGATAAATAATTGAGTATTTTTATATCTTTTATTTTTGCTCTTTCTTTTCTCAAGTGACCACTTGAGCTTTTGCTATAGCTTTTTCAACACGATGCTTGAGATTGAGACATTTTCTTGAGTGCGGTCTCTTCAACTAGTTGACTTGGAATCTTAGTAAGCTTTAGGATTTTTTTGTTCTTTTATGTATCCTTGCAAATGAATGTAATAGTTAATATTCTTGGTTTGGGAGCTTTTTTCCTTCAGCTTGGTGATATTTAATCTCCTTGTAGTTTTCCCAAAATCTTTACCTATTTCTCTTTTTTTCTTCTACTTTATTGTGTGCATGATGTGGACACATGCTTCCAATAAAGTGGGGACTACATGTATCATTTGAAAAAGTAAAAACACTTATTTGGTATTAATTTTAGCCCCATTTTAATATACATTATGGGTTCCTACATTGATTTCACACTCTCCTAACACTCATTGGACCTTAAAATTATTATTTAAGTCCTATATTGATTCATTTTCTTTAAAAACTCAAGGTTACCCTTATCTATAAGTTTTCTTCTCTATTTCAACTTCAATCAAATAATTCCTTTCATTTATTGGACCTTATCTTACCATTTATGACATGTATTTTCTCTCTAAACCCAAAAATAAGTTGTTAGATCAAATTTCACACGCTCTAAATATCTTGGACCCACAATCAAAACTTGGGTTGGAATTGGTGGGTTTAAGATGACTTTGGTGATATTTACTTGGGTACAATATTTTTGTTGGTGATATGTGTATTTATAAGTGATTATATTTATTGAATTATCATAGGGTCTTGTCACGCCTGATCCTCCATGAGCATTTGAGGTGAACTTATAGAGTGAGTATTTGTTGGCGGTAAGAAAATAATTGATTTTGTGTGTACATATATTTGATTTCAATGTATAATAAATATTGATTCATATCTACTTTCTTTGTATTAGTTGGAGCTAGAGAAGAGCCTCAACAAGAGGTCGAGTGAGTGTGTTAGGAGGGCCCTGTCATCTCCACTATCTCCCTCCACATGACAGAAAAGGATGTCGAGAGACTTGTTTCCTTCCCCTCGTGGGAAGGAAAAGTTGTAGTTGATCTAGACATGTATATATATATGCATCAGTGGACATATTCGATACACATTTGATGTATATGACATTCTATATTTGATGTATGACATTTATTTGATGTATGACATTATTCGACTTATGACATTATTGGTTAATATATGATATGTTTGTTCATATATGACATATGATATGATATGTTTGTTTATGTATGACATTAAATTAGATATGTTCGTGTATGACATTAAATTAGATATGTGCATGTATGAAATTAAATTCAATACCTAATCTATTCAAAACTTTGATAGAATATTGATTAACAATAAACTTTATCATTGTTTAAGCATAAGTTAATCATTTGCAATATTTCATCGTCATATGATTTATGATCTTGTTCATGTTTAAAGTTTTCCTTCTCTATCATTTGTTTATCAAGTTTAATTCAATACCTAATTTGAATTTTTGATACAATATTGATTGGCAATAGACTTTATCAGGCAATTTTCGTGGACCTCCTGGCAATTGGTCACCTAAATGAGAACCTTGAGATTTATTAGGAACTCCATTAAAGAAACTAGTAGTTTGAAATTGCTCTATCCAAAAAAATAGTGGTCTACAAATATTAAGGAGATAGACTTAATATTTACCAAGTGGCCATCCAATGCCAAGTGTTGTGGATGTATCTCCATTCAAAGTTCAATCACATGTTAAATAATAGAAATTTTAGGAGTAAGAATAAGTTATCTAACCTTATTAACATTCTTTTGTATGAGTTCCAATTAAGGTATCAAGAGTGCTTGAAATTCAAGACTTTGTCTTCTCATCTTGTCCATGTCTTTACTTAAATCAACCTGGATTAACTAAGGTACCTCAGTTAACTTAGAAACACTATTCTTTAAATCCTCATCAATATTTTTCAACTTTCTTTAAAATATATTGTGTCAAATGTAGTACATCACATAACTATTGGAGTAGGTGGATTATCTCCTTAAGAATATTTTCTAGCTCGGTTGTGATACCACCAAGTTCAACTTGTTGAGCAGTAATGGACTCATTTAGTTTCTCCATAATCTTCTTCTCTATTATTTTCTGTTCTAATTGTATCAAATTTTCATTAACATCAACATCAGGTGCATTTACCTATTTTACAAGTAAACTTAATTGATCAATCATTAAAGGTTTGTCATTGGCTAGTGCATCTAGAACAATTTGTAATAAGATGTCCTTTACATCTTATAATACTTGTTTTTACTTCACTTCCTATCTTTCTCTTTTGCATCTTTCCCCTTCACAATTCTCCATAATTTATCATAGCATCAGAGTCCAATTTTGTATGATCATAGATTGAATGTATGATAGCTTCATCTAATATTACCTGATCTCTTCTACTCTTTTTCATCTTTTTCTTGTCTTGTAATGTGATTGATCTTGTACTTGGTGATATAATTGGTTGCACTAAAGCCATCTCCTCCTTAGATTTCTTATTTTTCTCATCAATTAAAGGTTTGTCTTACTTTACCCACTTTTTTTTGTGCAAATATTAGGCTATTTAGCTAGTGTCCCTATAACAACATTTGAAACAACAATTTTGTTTAGTTTTGGCTATGCATATACAATAGTGTTCATTATTATTTAAGAGAATAGTGATAGTTACTAATCCATGTAACCCCAATAATGTTTCCTTTTATTCATTACAGTCCTATAATAGTTGATAATTTCTATAAGGATTTAACTAATTTTGACTTGGTTGTGCATAAGGTGCCTATTAGTAAGTCATATTTTGCGAATAAGGACTCTAAGAAGAATTTTGATCCTTTCCAAAGATATTCTCCACATCAAACTCCCATGCCTGATTCAATTCAAGTGTCTACTTGTAAGAGACAACAAAGAAAACCTAATGCTTAAAAGATTAAGGAGAAAATTGACCTTGGTATTCAAGCTACTCTAGATAAAAATTTGATTGATAGATAGCAAAAGGAAAAGGAGTGCAAAAGGCACTCCTTAGAAGAATGAGGGACCTTTCGTGAAATGTCAGACAAAAGATCTGCTCTCTAATCTAACTTGATGCAGGTGGTGCTGATGTAATTTTGCTTCAAAAAACCAAATTGTCTCAATAATCATATTCTTCTATAATTGCAAAGTTGACTAAGTGGAACTCATTTCATGTTCATGTTGCAGGTGCTTTGGGTGGTTCATGTATTCTTTAGAACCATAAATCTTGCACTACTATATATTTAGACTTTTCCTAACTAGTGGCAAGTAGTTGTTACTAATTTTGGTATGTCATTCACAGTGCTCAATATATATGGCCCTACTTCTACATGTGATGATAAGATAGAACTTTTGGATTCCTATTCTTAGGCTATTTCGAGCATTGAAGATGATAAATTTATTATGCCTAGGGATTTCAATGGCATTCTATCTTGGGATGAGAAAATTGAAGGTATATTCCCCCTTTGATTGTTTCTAAATAGAAGGGGGTTTATTTTTGCAAGAGAAACTATAGATGGTGCATTAGTTTTTCATGAAGTATTGCATTCCATTAAAAAAAACTCCCTTCCCTCATGTGTCATTAACCTGACTATGATGAAAGCTTATGATAGGCTTCAAAGGGATTTCTTGCACAAAGTTATGATAAAATTTGGTTTCATTAAGAAATGATGTAAATGGAATATGTCTTTTTTAGAGGGTGCAAGATTTTTTGTAATTATCAATGGTTCAATTGGTTATCATTTTCATGCAACAAAAGACATTTGACAAGTCATTAGAGAGATAGACTTAATAGTGGTCTACAAATATATTTTTAATAGGTTGAGGATAGGGTTTACCCAACCACCCAGAGCTAATGGAGTAGATATTTCGATCCCATGATGAAAGGTGAGAGAGATTTGGCAATTTGCAACTTTGTACTAGCCAACACTATAAGTTTCAGCATCACTCGAGATGGCATTGTAAAATGAAAACAGAATGTGATCTTCAAAAATTGAGAGAGGTTATTGTAGGTCTCTAAAATATGGTCATGTAGGAACTAGAATCGCATCCATACCTCACACGAGCTCCGAGATATGCCCCATCAAAGATCGCAGCCCTGTGGGATTTAGTGACCCTTGGGGACATTTCGGTTCGGCGTGCTCGAGAATGTTTGAGTGCTGAAGGGAACATGACAAGGTTGAGGATAGGGTTTACCCAGCCACCTAGAGCTAACAGAGTAGACAATTCGATCCCACGATGAAAGGTGAGAGAGATTTGGCAGTTGGCAACTGTGTACTAGCCAACACTGCAAGTTTCAGCATCACCCGAGATGACATTGTAAAATGAAAATGGAATGTGATCTCCAAAAAGTGAGAGATCTTATTGTAGTTCTCTACAACATGGTCCTGTAGAAACTAGAATTGCATCCATATCTCACACGAGCTCTGAGATATGCTCCATCAAAGATCGCAGCCCTGTGGGATTTAGTGACCCTTGGGGACATTCTAGTTCGACATGCCCAAGAATGTTTGAGCATTGAAGGGGACATGATGAGGTTGAGAATATGTTTTACCAAGCCAGCCAGAGCTAATGGAGTAGATAGTTCAATCCCACGACAAAAGGTGAGAGAGATTTGGCAGTTGGCAACTTTGTACTAGCCAACACTGCAAGTTTTAGCATCACCTAAGATGGAATTGTCAAATGAAAATGGAATGTCATATCCAAAAAGTGAGAGAGGTTATTGTAGGTCTCTACAACATGGTCCTATAGGAACTAGACTCACATGCATACCTCACACGAGCTCTGAGATATGCCCTATCAAAGATTGCAGCCCTCTGGCATTTAGTGACCCTTGGGGACATTCTAGTTCAGCATGCCCGAGAACATTCGAGCGCTGAACTAGATAGGATGAGGTTGAGGATAGGGTTTACCAGGCCACTTGGAGCTAACGGAGTAGACAGGTCGATCCCACGACCTTTTTTCTACTAAGTTGCAAATTTGAGCAACTTTTACAACTTTCAACAATGCAACTTTGCACAAAAAGTGCAATTTTTACATTTTTCACTTGATTCTAATTCTATGACTTAGAAAAGGTTCAGCAACAGTAAAACCTCAAAGGAATATAGGAATATAGATAGTTTTATGGTTATTTCCTAAAAGTTGCTAAATTGTTGCAAAAGTTGGTAATGCAACTTTGCAATTTTTGCATTGACAACATTTGGGTGGATTATGCATTTTGGCTTGGAGGGTATGGAAACTAAAAGGTGTTGATGGGAACATGCTAGATAGGGTAGAAAAAACCTATTAAATCCTAAAAACATCTTAGAGTTGATTGTTTGTAGGATTTTCCCATCAGGACCTAGAAGGGTCACTTAGCACATTGTTACAAATTTGCTCATTTTGGGTTGTTACTTGGGTCCATCACCCTATCCTCTGCATTAGGATTGATCCTAGGTTAGGGGTGGATAGAAAAGACCTATAAAGGTATTAAATAATGTAATAAGGCTATCGAAGCCTCTAAAAGATGTAAAAGGCACTAAAAGTGCAATATTTTGTAAAATAAGCCAAAATGGGCTTAATCAAGTCATGTAAAGGGTCCAAAGGGAGGTTTCATTTGGTTTTGAGAGTCTAAATGATTTTAAAACCTCATTCCCACATGTGGGAGACAAGTTTGGGTAGTCAAAATTGATTGCTCCAAAGGTTGATTTAGTGTTTTCTCTAAACAAGAGTTTCATTTTCAAATTTGCTCATTTTGGGTTATTACTTGGGTCCATCACCCTATCCTCTACATCAGGATTGATCCTAGGTTAGGGGTGGATAGAAAAGACCTATAAAGGTATTAAATAATGTAATAAGGCTATCGAAGCCTCTAAAAGATGTAAAAGGCAATAAAAGTGCAATATTTTGTAAAATTGCCAACATTGGCAATATAAGCCAAAATGGGCTTAATCAAGTCATGTAAAGGGTCCAAAGGGAGGTTTCATTTGGTTTTGAGAGTCTAAATGAGTTTAAAACCTCATTCCCATGTGTGGGAGACAAGTTTGGGTAGTCAAAATTGATTGCTCCAAAGGTGGATTTAGTGTTTTCTCTAAACAAGAGTTTCATTTTACATTGGAAGTCATCTAATATAACCAAAGTGAAGGTGTTTGAACCATTTTAGGATTCTAGAGATGTTGCAAAGTAAGATTTCTAGAAAGCCCTAGGGTAAAGGGGCTAGAAAGGAGGGTTTTGTAAAAACCAATGTAAATTTGATCATGAGACCAAAAAAAAAAAGAATCCTTGCATTTGAGTCATCTCTTAAGACTGTTTTGGGTCATCAGAGTTCCAAAAGTCAAGGGATTGTGAGTTGCTTTGTAAATGGCCTTAAACTAGGCCTAGTTGGCAGACTGAAATAGCCAATTTTGAGTCTTTATAATAGTTGGTATGTACTAGGTGCATGGTGCATGGTAATCTAGCCTTCTAGTGTTGTCAGTTTTGACTGTTCTAGAAAATCAATTTCAGTTTGGTATTGGAAATAGTTTGGAGTTGGAGGACAAATGATGGGGAGGATCTTGAACAAGGTTCTAGCCTCAACTACTAGAACTCACTCCAAGCTTTCTCGTAGCATCTTAGGGTATTTCTCCTATACCATATTCCAAGGGAATCTTCTCTCTATTCCCTTATTACACTAATCCTCACCAATCAACTCAAAACTCTATTTCACCATGGGGTCTCCCTAGTGCTCTCATTGCACCATTCTTCACAACTGGCTTCCAAGAGTGCATTCTTGGCTATATTGAATTCCATTGCTTGTATTAGGTCTCATTCAATAGTTTTTAGGATCACTAAGTGGATTGTATTATTGGGTTTCCAATCAATTTGTAGATTGCATAGTTAAGAGGGCTACTAGGACTAATAACAAATTAGGCCTCCAAACTAATTTTTGGCTTATATCTCCTCAAACCCTTAAGAATAAATCAAAAAAAATTATGATTTGGGTACCCTTTTGGCTCCACTTGAAGATTTTTCAAGTTTGAAACACCCAAGTCATCCATACAAGGGATTCCCAAAAATATGCCTATTTACAAGGGTTTCTTGTTTGTATGAACAAGAATATAGAGGGTTTTTCCTTCCACCACTCAAATGGACTCTAAATGACTAATCTTCTAGAATTAATTTCCTTCACTCACCACTCTTGCCTTCCATGAATTTGTATTGCACCCAACTAATAGGGAGAGAAGGGATGAATCAATCACTGATTCAAGTTTCCAGTCTACCTCTGAGACTTAGGGTGTCCTTCAAGATCACCACATGGATTTATAGGATCTTTTTCAAGCAAATATCCCCCAATCCTAAACCCTTCTCCACTATCTTGAGAAGTTTTCACTTCTTGCTACGTGCCAGGCTGTCATTCTCAATGAAGATCATTCAAAACCTTCAATCAAACTAGGTCTTCTTGACCAATCTTACCAACCACTTGTAGTAACATGGAAGGAGTCTCACACCCTTGCAATTTACTCCTTTATCATGTCAAAATAGGCTGTTGAAGCCTTCTTATTTACCAATTTCACCAAAATGCTCCAAAATAGAGCTACAAGGAATCAAAGGACAACCTGCTATCCTATCTTTTTTTTTGGCCAAATGGATTGGTGGAGCACTATCCTTTCACCCAAAGAATCTCCTTTCACTCCTCTTTCAACCTCATTTATCAACCTACAACAAAATCCACAATCTTTCAATGTAAAATGCTAATTTATGCAACTCTTCCCTAACCGAGCTTGCTTTGGCTCACCTAGGGCAAGAGATTAAAAATGCTTGCCAGCAATTAGAAGGGCCCTTCTTTTTTTTGCATATATTAAATTGAATGTACTCACTATCCCCAAAAGGTTGTACAATTCCTACAGTGGGATAGTGAGTTATCTCATTTTCTTTACAAAGTGTTGTAAACTGGACAGCAAACTACCTAAAAATAAAATATTTTTATAACTACCAAATGAAATGCTTTCAAGCCAAACTTCCTAAATAAAAATTGTTCTAAATCATGCCATATAGCATTATATCAGGTACAGCATGCAAAAACAATAAAGAAAAACCTCAAAACTGAAAAAAACTAGTCTTTTTGCTCTGAAAATGCATGCTACAGCACTTGTTTTTTTCAAAATGACAACTTCTTCCTCACTTTAGGGTTTGGGAAGTCATTTATACTTCCTCCTAGGTATTTTCCCCCCCTTCTAATTTTTTGCATCAGCTTCTTTATGTTTTAAAGAAAAAAACTCCAATTTCTAGCAAAGGACAGCATTTTTTTCAAAAATTACAAAATTGCAATAGAGCAACTTTTGCAATTTTTCTTGCGTACATGCCTTTTTACACTTCCAACTTGTCAAATAGGTTACCACTTAGAAATTTCATGATAGAGACCCTTTCCTAAGTTAGTTACTCATCACTTAAGCTACCCATTACCCCATGGTAAGGTATAACTTGCCTTTTAGGTCGTTTTGCACTCTACCTAGGACATTTTGACTTCCTACACCCCAACTAACACACTTAGGTCCAATAACCCTTATTATTATTTACAAGAGCTCTCTTGGAGCACAAGAAAAAAAAAAAGGCGAGGGACCTATGTTTCAAGGTGCCCCTGGACCACCAACACCCCATTCTATGCTCCTTTCAAACACTTATTTGCTGATTTGATTGCCTAGCCGGGTATGCAAACTCGCCTAGGGCCTCTTGTAAAAGAAAAAAAAAACAAACCTCTAAAAAACTAGACCAAAATACATATTTACATTTTTTATACAGTCTATTACTTGATTCCAAAAGGCCATCATGGTTCCACCATTGGAATTCAAGTTATAGAGGTTTCTTTGCTGATTGCTTTGTACAGACCAGTGAACTGGCAACTTTAAAAAGATTTTTCAAACTAGTAAAGAAACTGATTAAAAAAACTCCTAATATTTACCAAAGTATCTAAATTCCATACACTATAAAACCACATGAAAACAAAAACCCTATCAATCTATTAAAGGTGTGGATGAAGGGTGAAATCAGAAAACTGTCATCAAAATAGTTAGTTTGTTCTTCATTCCAATGCCAAAATTTGTACAAAAGCATGTGCCAACCCTCAAACTGACTTGGATTGGTCTTAAATACCTCTTACCCATGTGAATCAATAGATCTCATAGGTTTCCAACTGATTCTTGAAGCCCTTATAAAGTTTTAGCACTTTTTGTTAATGTTGTCAAGCAACTTTGCAAACTTGCAAACTTGCCGAGTGCAAATTTTGCACTAGTGTGCATTTAATGGCTCCATGACTTCAAACATGGTTAAATGAACCTATTTCCATGTAATTAAAACTTTTAATTTTTTTTCCATCTTTCTCATCCTCTTGGGGTCTCGGTCAATGTTTGACCATTCTAGGCTCTAACAAGCAATTTAAGCAATTTTGCCAGCATAGAAGCAACTTGAGAACTCGAACACAACAAAAACCTATTTACAAACACAACTCACACACTTGGGGCTTTATCACATAGCCCTTATTCATGTGGTCTGGCCAAGACCACTACAAGCCAAAAATGATTTAGGAATCTTGGCATATTTCCTAGGTGCTCCTGCACCAACTAAGATGACTAGAGATAAAGGGGAAATGCTTTCTTTCTTCAAAATGGAAACTGTTGGTTTCTAGGTGATATTTTCCTTTATAATATGTCATGTATGTTCAAGGAAAGGTGAAGTAACCTTTGTTTAAATTTGAAAGTGGTTGGAGAAGGCACTTTGAGAAAGCCCTAGTTTTGAGGGCATAAGACTGAGGGTTTGGTAGTTAGCCTATCGAATTCCCATGGCTAGGTAGATGGGTGTGAAAATATGTTATTTTAGATCATGATAGAATATTACCATAGCTTGTATAGGGCCTTGGGTTAGAAATATTGAGAGTTTCTGTGTAAGTGAACGGTAATTAGGCCTATTTTGTTGAATCCATAGTGTTGGATCAAATAGTTGGTCCAAAGGAACTACAAATAGTTGGATCAAATAGTTTGTGAGAAATTAGTGAAAATAAGGAATTACCTAATTCATAGCGATACTAAGATCAAGCCTAGATAATTTCCAAGTAGGGGTTTTGAATAAACCTATTAAAGATATCCATTTAGACTATTGGAACAACCTAATTGAGATATTTGAAGACCTTAGAAAGAGTTGGGACAAGCCAATAAATTTGGTAACCCAAATTGAACATTTGGAAGGACCCTTGTGGAGAAGAGTAGGTATTTAGTTTAATGGTTTGAATCTATTCTTGAGACAAGTCATTTGCTGAATGTTTATTACTTCTTGGGGATCTAGTTTGACTCCTCAAATCATTGGTATCAAATCTAGTAGATCTATTGAGGAGTACAAAATTAGTTACTTGTGTTGTAGATTGTTATATTGAGAAGATGCCTCCAAAAAAAAAATAGAAGGAGATACAAGAGCTGATATAAGCTACTAAAATAATGGATAGAGAGTTGAGGAAACAAAGATACTAAGATGCAAGAAGGTAAAGAAAACTAAGACAAGTAAGCAAGTAAAATGCAACCATCTTGGAAATCTTGGAAGCTTTGGAAAGGATTCCTACAAGGGATGTGCATGAAGAACAAGAAAGTGATGCTTAAGCACTTGAGAATCCTCATGGAGAGGATGGAGGGGACTTAGATCTTGAATAAAGATGGATGATAAGGTTGTTGAAGATATTTCAATGTGGTAGAAGAAAGAAAATAATTGATTTCCATATCTATCATGGCAAGATAGATAGTGAAGAGGTTTTGGGGTTGATAGATTCCCAAGAGAACTATTATAATTATGGAGATATAAGTGAAGTAAAATAAGGTAAAGCTATATAAAACATAGCTAAGAGGGACAACATTGACATGGTGGAGTAGTGTAATGGAAAAGAGGTTTTTTAAGGGTGGAACAAACATGACCAAATGGTGAAGGATGTGCCTCTTCCATCAAATAATACAATCCAAAAATAGAGGATAAGGAATAACTTGAAAGAAAAGGAGATGGGTCTGATGACCTACATAGAGGAATTTCACAAGTTGAGCATAAGAGGTGGATTAGAGCATAAAGATGAAAATGTTGCAAGGTATCTTAATGGGCTCATATAAAACTTGCAAAATGGGATTACCTTGATTTTTCCTAAGATGCTTAGAGATAGATAGATGTTGTAAGTAGTGATGATTTTCTTAAAAGATAGATGACTATGAGGTGACTATCCTGAATTGAATGACATCTCTAGGAATTGATTGGAATCTAGTTCTATATGATTGTGCTCTACTTTAAACAAATGGAAGTTTTGAGCATTGTAAATCTGTTTCAAGTCATTAGAATGTGACTTCCCATAAGTATGCACTTATAACTATTTTAAACTATGTCAAACTCTTCATGAAAGCTATGACCCAAATGCATCATCATTGTGTTGAATCTTCTAATATACATCTCCATTAAAATATGTTTTCTGGTGTAAACCTGTGAGGAATTGTTGGTCCCAATTCAGTTGTGTGTCAATATTAGGAATGTGACCAATTAATGCTACAAACCTTAGTATTGACATAATTTAACCATATTGAGGGTTGAATTCAATTGGGTTTGGAAATAAGTTATTATTAACATGTGTATCAACTACCAGAGTAATTCTAAATATAGTAGATAATAGCCTTCCATGTTTGATATTGAGGGATAATGTATGCACATGCTATAACAAAACTAGAGGATCATATTATGTGCAGATTGAAATTTCTATTTGTCATTCAAAGCATAGTAAAAAATTTATTATAGGAATTCTATGCTAAAAACTATAGTGTACAAACAACCATTACTTCATAAATTACTTCAACTCAATCATTACATTGTACAAAGAACCTCATTGAATATGTCACTTGAACAAACTGATCATGTTACAATAGTATTAACCTCATGGAACACACATGGGATGAATATACATAATCAACTATTAACCCTTTCCAACACACCAACTTTATGATAAAAATGAGTCATTTTCCAAAAAATTGGAATCCTTAGAGAGAACTATATCTGTCACTGCCCCATTATCATCAGATCAAGACCTAGTTTCCTTCTTACTTTTTGATGATTGTGATCCTCTGCAATTCTAGGCATAAGATGATTAGCATACAATGGTACTTGAATAAAGCACACTAATAAATATGGAGGATGTGAATTGATAATACCATTTCATAGATGATTTTGGCATCTCACCCTTTATCACTTGTGCGTCAACTTTATTAGCCCTCTTCTTTGGTGACCTGCAAATGAAGAATTAGCATAGTAAAAAATCTAAGATAAGATTAATCCACTAAGGTTAACACACATGGGATGAATATTCATAATCAACTATTAACCCTTTCCACATTCCAACTTTATGATAATAATGAGTCAAAGTCCAAAAAATTGGAATCCTTAGAGAGAACTATATCTGTCACTGCCCCATTATCATCAGATCGAGACCTATTTTCCTTCTTACTTTTTGATGATTGTGATCCTCTGAAATTCCAAGCATAAGATGATTAGCATACAATGGTACTTGAACAAAGAACACTAATAAATATTGAGGATGTGAATTGATAATACCATTTCGTAGATGATTTTGGCATCTCACCCTTTATCACTTGTGCATCAACTTTATTAGCCCTCTTCTTTGGTGACCTACAAATGAAGAATTAGTGCAGTAAAAAATCTAAGATAAGATTTTAAAAATGGGTCCTATTAAAGAATCTAATATAAATTCAAATAATGTATCTAGATTCTAAAAAAATAAAAACTAAATTTAATTACTTACACATCATAACAATATGGTCTACCTTAGTCATGTGATAGTCTTGGGGAAGAGGTTGTAACATTGTATTTGGATCCAACTGATCACTTTTTATCTCTCTCCCTCTCTCCCTATTCAATCTAATGAGTCAACTGGATATGCTCGACATTTTAATGTCTCAAGTATTGCCTCATGGTCTGACTCACAAACTTTCCAAAGAATCTTATTATGTGGTTTTCCACCATATTTTATCCAGTGGACATTTGATGTAACAACAAGGTTTGAATAATGAAGAATCTTCCTCTCTATTTGCCAATCCTCGAATAACCACAAGTTAGGATTCTTCATAGGATATCGTCTAAGCCATGTGCCTATTACAACCACCGCACCGACATGGCACTCTAAACCTTCACCATCTACAACTAAGTGATCCAATTTTTGTTTGGCTTCTACACAATGACACAAATAATAATCTGTCCCTTTTTCATTGTCTTCAAGTGCAATAACAGCAAAAACATGGCCTGCAGTGACAAATGTACAAAATGTGGTTATTAATTTATTGGGTAAAAGTTATAAAGTTACATATTGAAATTACAAAGAGTTACATATTGAAATTACAAAGATATATATATATATATATATATATATATATATATATATATATATATATATATATATATATATATATATATATATATATATATATATATATATATATATATATATATATATATATATATATATATATATATATATATATATATATATATATATATATATATATATATATATATATATATATATATATATATATATATATATATATATATATATATATGTTACCAGGTTGCACCAGATCTAACAAGTGGTCAAAGTCAATAGATGAATCCATCTCTACCATTTCCAATGCTTGTGGGGGATGATAGGTGTCAATTGGATCCAAAACCTGTACTAGTGGTTCTTGATCCTCTTCGAAAGTCAATTCTTCATTATTGCTTTGTAATTTTCTTTGTTCATGTAGTAATTTCATTTTATCTCTATTAATTGCCAAATCTCTCTCCCTATCTTCATTTGTTTTAATCTTTAGTTTCTTCCTTGGCATGATTATGATTTCTACATGTCAAATTATTCAAACATCCAAATTACTTAAAATGTGTAAATTAAAAATTATTCAATTACATATAAAAATTATAATTATTTGAATAAATACACAATATATATCAAATGACTTGTCAAATTTCTAACCATTCTGAAATAACATTTCATTCAAACATACAATTTTCAATGAATTCACTATATATTGAATAACGTGTCAAATTACAATCAAATTTGTATCTATATATTGAAAAAAAATATTTAAAATGGATTGCACTAACCTTTTCTATACAAGAAATATTCAAAAAGTATTCAAATCACGTATCCAATGATTGAATTTGGTGTTCGCTAACTTCCAAAAGCGTTGAAATAGTGTTTTCTATGTTGAAACTTGTGATTTCTGTCAGAATAACAAAGATCATAACAGACCAAAAGCAAGAAATGGATGAAATGGGCCCCAAGATTGGTTTTTTACCATTTTTAGGTGATTTGAGATAGTGCGTATGCACTATAGCACATACGCACTATGTGAAATCACATCACTCCCATCCTCCCTACTACTCTCTATCCTTCCTACTCTCTCTCTCATCCCTCCCTCTCTCTCTTCCTACTCTCTCTCCCCTATCCCATCCTTTACTCTCTCTCACTCTCCCTCTCCCACCACCTACTCTCTCTACCTCTCTCACCCTCTCTCCTCTCTCATCCCTGACTCTTTAGATCTCTCACACACACTCTTATCCCCCCTATCTCTCTCCCTCTTCCTCTCCTATTGTCTACTTTCTCTCCCCCATCCCCTACTCTCTCTCCTCTCCCATCCCCTACTTTGTCTCTCTTACACACATTCCCATTCCCCCTATCTCTCTCCCTCTCCCTCTCCCTCTCCCTCTCCTACTGCCTACTATCTCTCTCTCAAGTTCTCTCTCTCCCTCTCTACTCTCTCTCTCCCATCTTGTACGAGCTCTCTCTACCACCACCTACTCACTCTCACACTCTCTCCCATTCCCTACTATGTCTCTCTTACACACATACTCACATTCCCCCTCTCTCTCTCCCTCTCCCACTCCCTCTCCCATTGCCTACTTTCTCTCCCCCATCCCTTGCTCTCTCTCTCCTCTCCCATCCCCTACTCTCTCACACTCACACTCTCTTCCATCCCCTACTCTATCTCTCTCACACACACACTCTCATCCCCCCTCTCTCTCTCCCTCTCTCACTGCCTACTTTCTCTCCCCCATCCCCTACTCTCTCTCTCCTCTCCCATCCCCTACTCTCTCACACTCACACTCTCTTTCATCCCCTACTCTATCTCTCTCACACACACACTCCCATATCCCTCCTCTCCCATCCCCTACTCTCTCACACTCACACTCTCTTCCATCCCCTACTCTGTCTCTCTCACACACACACTCCCATCCCCCCTCTCTCTCTCCCTCTCCCACCACCTACTTTCTCTCCCCTGTCCCCTACTCTCTCTCTCCTCTCTCATCCCCTACTCTCTCACACTCACACTCTCTTCCATACCCTACTCTATCTCTCTCACACACACACACTCCATCCCCCTCCTCTCCCATCCCCTACTCTCTCACACTCACACTCTCTTCCATCCCCTACTCTATCTCTCTCACACACACACTCCCATTCCCCCCTCTCTCTCCCTCTCCCACCGCCTACTTTCTCTCCCCATCCCCTGATCTCTCTCTCCTCTCCCATCCCCTACTCTCTCACACTCACACTCTCTCCCATCCCCTACTCAGTCTCTCTCACACACACACTCTCATCCCCCCTCTCTCTTTCCCTCTCCCACTACCTACTTTCTCTCCCCCATTGTCGTACTCTCTCTGCCACCCCCTATTCTCACACTCTCTCCCATCCCCTACTCTCTCTCTTTCAAAGATACACACACTCTTATCCCCTGACTCTTCTTCTCTCCCATCCCCTACTCTCTACATTTGTCAGACACACTCCCATCCCCCCTATCTCTCTCCCTCTCCCTCTCCCACTCCCTCTCCTACCACCTAATATATATCTCTCTCTCAAGTTCTCTTTCTTCCTCTCTACTCTCTCTCTCTCTCTCTCTCTCACACACACACACATCCCTTACTATCACTCTCTCTCCCATACCCTACTCTCTCTCATGATCTCCCATCCCATAATCTCACTCTCTCTCTCTCCCATCCTATCTTTACCACCACCTACTCTCTCTCACACTCTCACACTCTCTCCCATCCCCTACTCTATCTCTCTTACATGCACACTCCCATCCTCCCTCTCTCTCCTCTCCCATTCCCTACTCTCTAGATTTGTCACACACTCCCATCCCCCCTCTCTCTCCTTCTCCCACTCCCTCTTGCACTGCCTACTATCTCTCTCTCTCAAGTACTCTCTCTCCCTCTCTACTTTCTCTCTCCCATCCCCTAATCTCACTCTCTCTCTTCCATCCCCTACTCTCTCTCACACTCTCTCCCATCCCCTACTCTCTCTCTCTCTCGCCCCCATCCCGTATGAGCTCTCTCTGCCACCTCCTACTTTCTCTCAAACTCTCACACTCTCTCCCATACCTTACTCTATCTCTCTTATAAATAGATACACATTCTCATTCTCCCCCTTCTCTCTCTCTCTCTCATAGTCCCTGTCCCACTACCTACTCTCTCCCATCCCCTACTCTATCCCTCTTACATGCTTCTATTCCACCTCTCTCTCCCTCCCACTCCCTCTCCCACTGCCTTCTCTCTCTCTCTCTCTCTCTCTCTCTCTCTCTCTCTCTCTCTCTCTCTCTCTCTCTCTCTCTCTCTCCCCCTCTCCCTCTCTCTCCCATCCCTCTGCCATTGCCTACTCTCTCTCTATCTCTCTCCCTTCTCTCATTCTCTACTCTCTCTCTTTCACACATACACACACCCATCCCCTACTTTTTCTCTCACTCGCTCTCCCTCTCCCACTCCCTCTCCCACTGCTTACTCTCTCTCTCTCTCTCTCTCTCTCTCTCTCTCTCTCTCTCTCTCTCTCTACTCTCTCTTACATTTTCACACTCTCTTCTATCCCCTACTCTCTCTCTCTCTTTCTCTCTTACACACATTTCTATCCCCCCTTTCTCTCCCTCTCCCACTCCCTCTCCCATCGCCTACTCTCTCTTCCATCCCCTACTCTCTCTTGAGCTACTTTGTCTTCCCCCTCTCTCATTCCATACTCTCTCTTTCACACACATGCACTCCCATCCTCCTCTCTCTCACTCTTCCTCTCCCACTTCATCTCCCATCACCTACTCTCTCTCCCCCATCCCCTACTCCTAATCTCTCTCCCAACCTGTACTCTCTCTCACACTTCCTCTCTCTCATCCCCTACTTTCAATCTCTTTCCCCCATCTTGCACTCTCTCTTTTCCACCCCTACTCTCTCTTGCATCTTCTACTCTCTCTACCATCCCTACTCTCTCTCCCATCCTATACTCTCTTTTCCACCCCTACTCTTTCTCACTTTCTCTCTATCTCTCTCACACACACACATGGTCATTCCCCTATCCCCCCCCACCTAGTTCTCTAATGCAATTTAGGTCTTAATAGTGTGTGCACACTATAGCGCAGACGCGCTTCTAAAAAATCATGTTTTAGATAGCACGTGCACACTATAGCGTGTGCGTGCTATAGGGTGCACACGCTATTGAAAGCTTATTTAAACAAAAGCTTAAGGCTTGGTTTTGCCTTGGAGATCCAACCCAAAGTTTTGGAGTTTATGAATAGGTCTAAGACGTGTTTCCTAGCAAACATACCAAAAATGATTGTTTTTTCTTGTTTGCTCCCCTTCAAGATTCCTTGTGGTTCGATATCGATAAGATCAAGTTACATAGAATTATAGGTCTTTGTGTTATCTATCTAACCATATAATTTATTTTTAATTTGAACTATTTCAAACCTTTCATCTATAATTTCTTTTGAATGTATGTTAATTTTTTGTCAAAAACCACCATGTACTAATTGGGCTATAGATTTTAGCTCATTCATCAAATTTTGTAACAACTTAGTTTTTTAGAAACTAGACTCCATTCTACACACTTTGAAAAAAATAATTGATTTTAGATTAGATTTCAATTATTTCTAGGTGGAGCACATAGATATTTCATGTTTTTGGGATGTGTCTAGTTAAAAAATTCATTAAAAAAAAATACACATTATAAAATTACCCAAAAAATTTGGGATAAACTACATAGTGTTAAGTAACTTTTGACCAGAGCAATTAAAGAATTTCAAAAAAAAAGTTAAAATTTTAGGGGGGCCGCACTTTGTACTGTGTTATGTTTTTGTAGAATAAATGGTACCACTTTTTGTGGCCCCCTTTTTTGAGGACCTAAAATTAAACCATTTTGAAAAAAAATTAGTAGTTTAGAAACTATATTGAAAGGACTAAAACTTTTGTTTTTTTCATATCTTATAATTTTGAGCGTAACTATCTTCAAATTCTTGTTGAAGTTCAAAATTTGTAGATTTCAGGAAAAAGGTGTCCACTTATACCCTCCTTTTGGCACCACAACTTTGTGCACTTACCCCATATAAGGTATATGTTGACATAAATGACAACTCTAACATGTCCTACTTAACCATATTGAAAACACAAATCCTATAAGGAGGCAATACTATACACCAAAATTCTAGAGATATTATTCTAAGCGGCTTTATTCATATTAAATAAATACTAATTCTATTTTCTATATTTATATGTTGTCTTCATAGAAAAATGTATGAGTCAAGGATTTCCTTCCAATTCTGAGTTCTAAAGACAAATGCTTCTCCAAAAGGAATTGTTTCATCCACAAATTGTTGATTTGTAAAAGGTTGAAGCTAGAAGCATCCTTGACCCTATGAATGTTATAATTTTTCCTCTCAATTTTTGAATGTTCCTACCAAGTCCTTTAACATCCCAAATTATAAAATATGATGAGAAGTGATCACCTTGTCTAAGCCCTTTACCTGATGAGAAGAACCCATAAGGAGACCCATTGGCCAACCTTGAGTATTTAGTAGAGGTCACACAACCAAGTATTATAGTTTAGAATTTTCCTTTAAAGCCACACTTTTAAAGAAAAGATTCAAGGAACTTCTATCTCACCTTATCATAGGGTTTATATATGTCAATTTTAAATGTCATACTATATTTTTTATTAGACTCCATCAAATGAACTAATTCATGGGTAGATATAGCAACATCAAGAATATATATGCCCCAAACTAAACCTTTTTTATTCTAAGATATAAGTTTGTCGAGGAAAAATTTAAGTCTATTAACTATAACCTTAGAATGGATTTCATACATAGTATTAAGGTCAAAAGGAAGCCATCTAGACTAGGTGACTGAAAGGCTTCGAAGGAAAAAATTAACATCACATAGGGAAATGCTATCTTCCTTATTAATAAATTCATGGATAACATCCAAAACATCAAACAGATCAAAAAAGGCATAATTATAAGCACCTATATTATCCATGAAGAAATTAACAATAGAAGAGGCAATGACCACTTTCTCTTTCATAATGGACCCATCCAAGATAAGAAAATACCTAATCATATTCCTACTTCTATGATTGACGGTGGATTGATGAAAGAATCTAGTGTTTTTATCTCCTTATTTTAACCATTAGACTCTTGATTTATGTTTTTGAAAAACCTGATCTTATTTTTTAAATTTTACCTAGCACAAACCTATGTCACCCTTTTGTAAAGGAAAAGGCTAACAAAAGTATAAATGTTCACCTTCAATGAAATAAAATTTGTATTTTTATTTTGAATTTGGAAATGAAGTAAAATAATGAAATGTGTGGAAATGGATGAAGTTTAGCAAGAATAAGAAATGATATATTTTCCTAATTTTTATAGATAGATTTTTAGCTACTAAAAAACATTGCAAATTGGGGGTCTAGTTCCCACCACAAAACTATAGGGAAATAAATTTATTTCCTTTTGATCTTAGACTATGTTATACATAACATATATAGCTAGAACAATAAAAAATAAAAATCATCTTTAGACCTATTATTTCTCTTTTATAATAATTCAAATTTCAACTCATCTAAAATCAATAGTTTTCATCCCCCACCACATTTTTCAAAAAAAATCTATTGTAACCAAGAGAAAAATTATACATTCTAAAAGAGGACTCTCTCTTATAGAACATCATATAATTTTTATATTTTTTTGATATGATTTGATATATTTTTCTTTCTCAAAACTAGCATCGTTTCGAGTGTTTAAATGTGTACTTGTGGAATTTTTTAATTACAACATACTATATCTAATTAAAACACTATAAACTCTATATGAGAATATTCTTGACTCTGAGCTCTATAAAATGGTGTTTATATGTAATTTTAAAAAATTATAAAAAATAGTAATAGTTATTGAAACATCAATTTTCTGAAATAATTTTACTTCTTTAGTAATTCGATAAAAACTAATATTAAACATGCATTTAATAGCCATTTCCAATTGGAAAACTGTGAGACCATATATAACTTAGCTAGAATAAATTTTTCTAGATCATATATTTTGACAAAATTGATTTTTAGATAGAAACACTCAAATTCAATTGTTCTGATAAGTCAACCTAAAAGGTGACACAATTTTATACTTTTACCCATTGATCTATTAGGTTTCTTTCCTCCTAACAAATGACTTGATCGTATCCATCAATCTTCATTATGCTCTTAATTTTATCCAATTTATTTAGAAAATCTCGCTTTTGCTCAAACAAATTTTTAAAAGAGGTTTTATTCTACCCTTTCACCATTTGTTTTATAATATTTAGTTTTTTTTTTCATATTCTTATCATTAGGGATTTCACAATAAGAGTTCTCCATCAATGTTCAACCAATCTTCTTAGATTGCAGTGAAATATCCACATAATTTTAGATTATCTAAATGGAGAATCAGTCTTATTACTCTCATTCTAGTCCAACAACAAGTCACTATGATCTTAACCAGATTGGGGATCACCTTCAAGGAAGAAGTCTGCTAAGTTATACTAGCTATTGAAGAGAATATCAAGCCTAACCTAGATCAAGCTTTTCCCTTGCCTTCTAGTAGACCAAGTGAACTAAGATCCATGAAGGTCTATATCCATTCTAGAAAGAATTTCACATCTATCAGCTTATTGTTGCATGTATATGCTACCAAAAATAAGAAACTAGAATTGAAATCGCAATGGCAACGTGACAAGGAATGCAATATTCGAAAGTTGTCAATATGAAATATGTGTGTATGTGTTTGTGTATATGTGTGTATGTATATATGTATACATATATATATACATACATACATACATATATATACATATACATATACGGGTGACCGCAAGAAGTTGGGTCGCAATTCCGTGGAAGTCAAATCCGCGGAATTGTACTTCTTAGAAATGAGTAACCGATTTTTTAAAAATCGGGTACCCATTTCTAAAATTACGCTTTGGGCACCTAACCCAAATTTTAAAAATCAGGTACCCGATATTTAAAAAGGATTGGGTGCTCGAGCCGCTTAACTATCAGGCACCCACCTTTTTAAGAATCGGATACCCGATTTGTAAAACTTTTATAAACCACTTTTTTGGTGTTTTAGAGGTCATTTCATGACCTCAAAAATAGGAGCTCGATTAGAGACGCATACGGGAGCCTGTTTCTCAGCCCTACCGACTATCCCCTTGCTGCTAGTTTTTGATACACAGGTATTTTAATATGTTTTATACTATTTTACTTTATTTTTTTCAATTTTCAATTTAATATGTATGTTAATTTATTGTTTTTCACTTTTCATGTGTACGTAAAATTGTAAATTTACATTGTTAATGAACTTAAATGTTTAAATTTTTGTATTTGTTAATTAAAATATAGTTTCGTAAATTTTTATTTAAAAAATTATTATTTTATATGTTTTGAAATGTATTTATTACAATGTTGAATGATTAGATTAGATGTAAATTTATTGTTTAAACATGTAATTTTACAAATAAATATAACCTCGACCTAAAACCATATAACCTTGACCTTGTTTTAACTATTTAACCTTGACCTAAAACCATATAACCTCGACCTTGTTTTAACTATAACCTCAACCTAAATTTATTGTTTAAACTATAATCTTGACCTAACCATATAAATAAAACCCTAAACATATTATAAAATACTTAATCACATAACAGCAGACCAAGGGATCCAAACAAAAAACTTATAGTATTTAAAATGATTTTACTTAAATTGTATTGTACTTTGTTTCATGGATCGAAAATGGATGATGTAAAATATTTTATAAATGTATATTCTTTCAGCCTTTCATACCATGTGACATGTACAGTGGATGATTGTGCATTCTGAATTAATTTGCCAAGTGGCATTCAGAACAAATGTATATAAATTATTTAAATGGATTACACAGAAGTAGTAAATATGAATTTTCATGTGGACATGTTATTTATTTTACTTTTAGTAGTTTATAATTATTTAAAAATGAAATGTAAATGTGCTCATTAAGGAATGCAATCTCTTATGCTTTTTATAAATGTAAATTATTGTGTGTATGTTATTGCTTGCTTGGTAAAACTTTTGATTAGTTCTTTGGATCCCTTGGCTAGGCGTCATTTAGGATTGGTTCTATAATGTCAATTTGTATTGAATTTAACTCTAATCATAACCCTTACTATCATCTTAACCTAAGTAATCTTAATTTGCTAAAACCTACACCAGGTAATATATAAATAATTAAATAACTTTCCTATCTTACCTTGAGTACTAATTTTATAAATGTCAAACCCTAAGATTGAAAGGTAACCCTAGCCCTTAACTAATTAATATTATACTTATAAACCAAACTGAATTGAACCATGATCATAAACCTAATTATATATCCCAACTTAAGAGTAGAAACCTTGAATTTAACCTTAAAAATCCTTTTCCCAACCATTAACCAAATTGAACCATTACCCTAGAAGATTGAACCAAGTTAAACGTTGACCTTAAGACTAAACCAAATCACCCTAAACTAGAACTCAATAATATATTGAACACTTTAAAAAAAAATTCAAACCTAACTTTTTTGAATTAATGTTGGTTTTTAATCTAAAAGCTCTAACTATAATTCTATATCTAAAACCAAATTTAGCACTTTAAAACTTAATTCAATTTATTAAATCTTGTCCTAATTGAAACCTAAGCATGTAAACCTAATCAAACAGTACAAACCAAATTGAACCCTAATTCTAAAACTAATTAAACATTGATATTAAGGTCTCAAAATGATACATCATAAAAAAATTAGAAGAGACTTGAACGAATCAGGCATCTAATTAAGTAACCCTCCTTGACCATCAAGAGGTGGAGGTGTTCACATCAGTGCGAGTAGGAGCCCGGACTAGACCCTTAGATGGGTAGCCTAAATGTTTATTACCTTTGCAGAATGGAAGGCCACATAACAAAATATTGCCTTAATCTATAAAAAGAAATACCCACCCCCTCGTGATATATATAGTAAGATCTTTTTCCTAATTTTACTATCAATTTTTTTGGTTAGAAGACGATGATAGTTCAAAATGATTTAGAAGATAGGGATAAAATGAGAACCATAATTCCTAGAATGAAGATGCATTATTCCAAGCGATAAACCCATTTCTATCATAAATCAACTCCTCCATCCAAAAAATTAGTAATGAGAAATCCCTATGTCAAGTAATCAATGGAGGGCTCATAAAATTGATCAAGTGATCAACAGAGGGCTCATAAAATCCCTAGGTCAAGTAATCAATTGATCCCCAAGGGGAGATAAGAATCTCATTAAAAATTAGAGACAGGACACTCCTAAATGTGTATCATACAAAATAATTATTGCCAAGGTCTTAGCCTCTAGACTAGAAGATATCCTACCCAAGATCATTAACCCTACATAAAAGTGTTTTTTTAATGATATTTATGCATATTGGAGAACTTGATAACTATTGGAAGACTTTGGATTGAGAAACATTTCTAGGATAGAGTGTACGCATGCTCAAGTAATTGATTATGAAAATATCTACAGAAAGGTGGAATGGAGTTTCACTATGATGATGTTGCAAGCCCTCCATCCGATATTAAATGTCAAATGGTGTCCTCTCTTATGATTGGTGTCAAGGTTTTAGTAAAGAAATTAATGGGGTTAGATCATAATTTTTAGGACTCTCTAGATCAATTATGAAAGGGTGTCCTCTTGCATCCTCTTTATTTTTTATTGTTGAACATTGACTCATTACATTATCTCCTTAGAGATAACCAGTTGTCTCTAAAAGTTAGAGGATATACTCTCCAAATAATTAATAAGTATCTAATGTACATAGTTTTTTGATAATATATTTGTATTCTTTTTAAGCTAGAAGAGTGCAACATGAGTCATTTAATGATCAAATTGGACCTCTTTTCTTTGTATCTGGTAGTAAGATTTATGTCTGTACATCTATCTTATTGGGGCTAAATATTGAGTCCCCTACCTTGTTTAGTAAATATGGTATTGGATGGAGATTTCATAATTAAGTGGTTAGGTACCTAGGGATTCCATCTGTAGTAAACCCTAACATATAAATGAAATGTGTCTTTATATCAAGAAAATCTTTGGAAAACTCAACAACTGGAACTCTAATTATCTCACTTTGGTTGGTAGAATTCAAGTATGTTAAAATATTCTCTCCTTGAATATTGGGTGTAAGTTTTTCTTCTTCCTACTCATTTTATTTAAATCAATTTGGTCTTCCATATAAATCTATTAGGACCATTTTGTGGATAGCCAAGGGATTACTTTGGCAATAAAATGGATAGTCAAAGCTTCATAAGGTAATGAATTATGGATTATGATTAGAATTAGGATTATTATACATGGTTAGGGATAGGTTTCACATGTAAATTAGTTCATTACTTGACATGATCTACACTTATAGTTTGCAGTGCCATATTCTATTTTTGAGATCTTCTGAAATTGCTTTTGTAAGAGATGTTTATCTCAATACCTATATATGTACATAATATGATGGTTCTTCCCCATACATATATACTCAATATACTTTACACATTATATCCAACTTCTTATATTTTCACCTTTACATCTTTTCCCCCTTTCTAATGTAAATGCCAAAGGTGAATTTTACATGGTTATTCCAAAATGTGACAAGAAGTCAGAACATACCTTTAGAATTAGTGCCATTGTCTTGTCCTAGTTTTCTTGTAACATCTTGTTTGTGTGCAATGTAATCTAAACTTCTGCTAATAATTCTATCATCTGATCAACAATGGAGAAATTTTTAGCATGTGCTCTATGACATGAGTGTTTTCAACACCTTTCTAGAAAATATTTTTTATTAGCCAACTAATTTTTGTAGAACTTCATATGACCAGGTTTACAACAATAATGCATGAGTTAAGTTTTAGATTTTGATTCTTTGAAGAATCATGAAGTTTTTCATATCCTTTCTATATAGTAGAATTGTCCCCTCATTCCCAAAATTCCCCTCATCCCTTGGTGACTTAGTTAATGGGGATGACTATTTTAAGTGTTGAGATTTGTACTTGAGCATTTTTGACACCTTTCCAAGAACAATTTTTGATCAACCAACTTATTTTTGTAGAATTTCATATGACCTACTTTACAACAATAATGTCATGTGATAGATTTTAGATTCTTTGAAGAATTGTGAAGTTTGTTCTATCCTTTCTATATATATAGCATAATTGTCTTTGCCTTTGTCCTTGGTATTTAATGTTTTTTCATGTTGGATGTGTCATTGTTGATAAAAAACTACTTATGTTAAAAAGAGGATAATAGTTAGGATTCAAACTACAACCATAAATATTTTTTAATCAATTCATAATTCTATCTCTAAGCTTTCATTAGATAATTGTAACCTTAACTCTCATCTTAGGACCATAATAAATATCCGATACAGGTAAATATAATTGTAACTATAACCATAATCCTAGGTAAGTTCCCTAACATTAAAGGATCGCAATCATTATAATAATCTTAAGCTTAGCCATCATGAAAACTGTAACATAACAAAATTGTAAACCATAACCTTGTCATAATCTTAACTTTGTTTCATCCTGAGACATGAACATGTATAATCCATAATGAGTTCATACTTAAAAATTTAGTATTTAATGTTTAATTTGACTTAAGTGTTTAACTTTATTTATAATTTAATTGATATAATTTTAATAAAGATATGCACATTTATATAGATCTAGTTGATAAATTTTAGATTTAAATTTTATTAAATAGTAATTTTGTCATACATGTATTATGTTGTGATGTATTTTTTATGTGTTTTATGTTTTATGTTGTTTAAATATATAGGTAGATTATATTTGATGGACCCACCGCCACCCCCCTCCCCCTCCCATAACCCCACCTCTGCCACCTCCATCTCCACCTCCACCTCCACCTCCACCTCCACCCCCACCCACACCTCCACCACCCACCACAGATGAGCTCCATGAGACCATGAGGCGTAACCTCAATGACCTCATGAGTGATATAGAGGCTATCCGACATGAGAGGCACCCCCCCCCCCCCCCCCACCTACTATGTCTTGCAGATAGCATGCAAGGAATGGTTGAATCCATTCATCATTTTGATGTAGACATCGATTCATTTAGATCATGGAGGGAAAGCATGCGTGCCTTCTACTCTGATGGCTTATCATATAGAGAGGTTTATAACCTACATATAGGTAAAGGAAATTTTCAACATTATTTTGTAAACCCTAAGACGGGTGAACCAATTAGTGACAAGAAGCCTCGCATTTCTATTAGGTGGTGCACACATCCGCACATAGCAGCACATTTTTGGGAGCGGTGGTGGATGGTATTTGACCATCCACCACACGCTAATCTTGAGGTGCCTGTTGTCACTTAAGTTTGCACCCTTGTCCAAGGCCTATGTGCGAGGACAACCTAGTGAAACATGAAAACAACCTCCAAGCTGTGGGACTTGAAATGCGAGGTTGAGTCTCTGGAGAAGGTCAGCTTCCTCTTACTATCAGGGCGCACCTAAGTGCTCTTGGAGAGGAAAAGGGAGAAGGAGAGCTCGAAAGCATATCTGCCTAGTCTAATCTAAGGAGGTGATGCACCAAAATATAGTGTTCGAACTCATTTATGCCCAAATATGTGCTACAAAACCAAGATAACATTCAAAAGACATACACACCTAGACTTATGTCAATTAACAACCACATACAAATCAGGAAACCAAACTGAATAACGCAAGGAAAAGGATTTCACTTATATATTATCCAATAGGCTGAAAATAGATACAGTATGCAAGTCATAGATCTCAACAATACACCAATGAGAGGCAAGATGGATGCACATACACATTGATGGCTGAAGGAGATGATACAAAATGTTATACAGCTCAAAGACAAAGGGAATTTTACACTACAGACCTGCGAGCAGTAGCAGAGAAATCAGAAAAGGAGTCTCCTTAAGAAAAGATCACAAAATTGCCTTTATAGCTCAGGCATAACTGAAGATTTTTTGCATTACATTTACTTCTCAACTACTGGCATTAACTTCTCACCCTGAAAATCCAATCAAAGATCCGGTGGTTTTAAGTACCAAAATCTGATATTCCTCTGAGAAAGAGCCTGGAGAAGATAGAACGGTGCCAAAAAACATCCCCTGACATAGTAGATAGATCTATAATGGTGGTAGAATGTCCTTGCACTTTTCATTCACTTCTGAATCAATGTCATTGATCACAGGATCGAAATCTCGCGGCAAAAAAAAAACCTGATTCATTGTTTCTGGCTCATGAATCCGCGAGGTCAAAGCAAGTCAAACAGTTCCTTATGCACCAACTGGGCCACATGGGCCAATCACCTCTTTTCATTCTACCACTTGGGAAGTCCTCCGTGGTTGACCTTCCTTTACTGAACTAACTGCTCCACCCTCGAACTATTATCATTAACTGCGGCGATTATAAACCTGACCATGACATTAACTACCAGCAGCTAACCATCAACCCTAGTCTTCCAGCGAGACACATGTCAGCACGATGCTATGTTGCTATGGTAAAGATCGTACAACTTTACCATAGCGAGATGGCACCTACCATTGATCTAACGATCGTGAAGACTCGTATGTTCCGTTCATGTTCCGTGCTTGTTTTTTCAACTTCTGGGCCTGCAAAATGTTGATAGCACACCTGGCATCACCTCAACGACCACACCTTGGTGAGACCTAGCCCCACTGACACGTGGAAAAAGGGCACCATGTCGCTGTGGTAAAGATCGCACAACTTCACCATGGCGAGATGGCGCCTTCCATCAATTTTCCTTGATCTGACGGCAAGCAAGATATACTGCTCCTCAGTGCATTAATGAATAGGAACTGGCCACGTACCAAATGTCTAAAGAATCCTCGCTGACAACTGAGACTCATTGGACATGTGGCAGAAGGGCGCTATGTCACCATCTTATTCTCCATGCAACTTCAAAAGGCGAGATAGCGCCAACCATAGATCTAACTTTGATCCTACGGCCACGAAGACTTGCCCTGATCCTACTGATCACATTAGAAACCCTAGCCCCATAATACACGTGGCATCCCCACACTGGTCTATGCAGCATCATCCTGGCAACTTGTACTGCCTTAACTCATTGAGTAATTCTTCCTTGCAGATGTGGCATGTTCTAATTTGCTAGCATGGATCAAGGACCCTTCCAACTAGGCAAACAAAGTACGAAATGGGACCCAACTCACCTGCCTGAAGTTCCTTTCTGTAGTGACTTTTCGTTAGGCGCTATGTTGCTATCATAAAACTCATGATTTTTCCGATGGTGACATAGCGCCTCACCGGCATTTCTCATCTTCGACCTATGAATTGACCACCCACCGTAAAAATTTATCGGTGATGCAACCTGCCCGTCATGAAACCCTTTCCGTCGGATGCTATGTCACTATGAAGATTTTTTGGCCAACACACGATAGCGACATAGTGCCCACGATGCCATGGAACTTTTTTGACCGACCGAAACATGTCGCCTAGCCCGTTGGACCCACCAGACATGTGTCATCAGGGTGCCATGTCGCAAACGTAAATCTCGCGCAACTTTCGATGGCGAGATAGTGTGAACTGTAGATCTGACTTAGATCTGACGATGGAGAACCTACGAGCCAGAGAGACATGTTATAAGGCTTGGCATTAAAATAGTATTATCTTTGGGAATTAGCCGTTGGATGAGCCGAATGTTTGAAATTTTAATCTTTGGCAGGCGAACAAATGATAACATTTCTGGCGACTCACAGGGGACACAAGCCTACTATGTGTATGACCAGTGGCCTCATGTATCCATTGGGCTATGGAGTCAAAAAATGGGTCTGTGCATACTATGAAACCCTAACCCTTCTGCGAGGAGATCAAAACATTGAAAACCCTAGCTCTGCAACTGCAATTGGAAACAAAAAAAAAACTTCCTCTACAACTTGAGACACCTCACAGGGAGATGGCTATGTCTGCACACTTCTTGAAAAGCAAGAAAAAACAAAAAAGAAACTAAACTACTTATGTACATGGATCCACAAATTTTCAAAAATAGGGCTTCAGATAGATCCCATTGACTAGAATGGGCAAAATCTCTCCATTTGGCCTGCTCAACTGAAATGCATTAGCCTGTTTGCAACTGGCAATCAGATAGGGGCCACTCCATAGTACATCAAACTTGGAATGTCTTTCCGGTTTTGCCCTATCTACATCCCACTTTAGAACTAAATCTCCTTCTCTAAAGGTTTTGGCCCTAGTTTTCTTATCAAAACTCCTTTTCATCTGCTATTGATGTATCTCTAGGGTTTCGATAGCCTTATTTCTCTTTTCTTCTAGTTCAATCAGCTCTACCATTCTTACTAACATGGAATTATCTTCAATCAATTCTAGCTGATGAGCCAACTCCAAGGATGGGAATTCCAATGAAATTGGGAGTCTGGCCTCCCTACCATATACTAGCACAAAAGGTGAATTCCCAACAGATCTCTTAGGTGTTATCCTATCAGCCCACAGAGCAGTCCTTAATTTCTTATGCCAGACCCTCTAATTGTCTTCTATTGTCCTCTTTACGATTCTGATCAGATTTTTGTTGGAAGACTTAGCCAAACCATTACCCTAGGGATAGTAATTTGATGATGTGCTCAGGTAGATATTGTGATTCATTGCCCATGCACAAATCTAGGTTCCAACAAAAGACTTAGCATTGTTCGAGATGATAGTAGAAGGAGCACCAAACCTAGATACAATCCCATCAAGGAATTCAACAACTGATGATTCTGTGGCATCCTTCAAGGCAACTACCTCTGTCCATCTAGTGAAATAATCAGTAGCAGCCAAAATCCATTTATGATTTGCACTAGATGGAGGATTAATGGGGCCTATAAAATCCAACCCCCACTGGGTAAAGGGTTGATCCACCTGAATAGGACGAAGGGAGAGAGCTACAAGCCTCTGTTTACCTGAGAAGAAAGCACACCTCTCACATTTCCTCACATATCCATAACAATCATGGAATAGAGATGGCCAATAATAACCAGCCCTTATGATCTTCATGGCAGTTGTTCTTACAGAGAAATGGACACCATCAGGGCCATCATGAAGTTCCTTAATCATCCTCTCAGCCTGATCCACTTCAATGCATCTCAGTAGGGTCCCATTAAAATCCCTTCTGAATAGGATACCATCAATTACAACATAGGGAATGGACTGTAGTCTATATTGTCTTCTTTTAGCTCTATCCAATCCCTGAGGGTATCCATTCCCTGATAAGAAGTTCTTAATGTCATTTATCTAGCTCCTTGGACCATTAACATTTCCTCCCTCCTGCTGCTCTGTTATTACCATAGTAGCCTCTTCATCTGAATCTTGGCCTGATAAAATTTCTTTGCACAATCCTCTCCCTCTTACCAACTTGGTAATCTGAATATCAACATCATATTCCTTTACCCTAGTGATCCATCTAGCTCTCTTTTCACTGATATCTTTGCTTAACAGGAAGTCTTTTACACTGGCATGGGGCACCAACAAATGGATCCTATTATGGGATAAGAGGTGCTTAAATTTCTTCAAGGCTTTGATGACTACAAGGGCCTACTTCTCAACAAAGCTATACTTATCTTCATATTCCTTGAGCCCTTCACTAAAGAAGGCTATGGGCTGCTCCTCATCCTTTTCATTTGTTTGAGTCAAGACAGCAGAGATACTTGACTCACCACCTAGAGTGTAGAGGATGAAATCTTTCTCAAAATTTGGGTTCATGAGAGTAGGGGTTGATGCTATGGCTACCTTGATCTCTTCAAAACTCTTCTTCCCTTCCTTGGTCCATAAGAAGACCATACCTTTCTTAAGCATAGTTGTAAGAGGTTTCACCGTAGTAGCAAGATTAGGAATAAACCTTCTTACAAAATTTATTCTACCAAGGAAACTTTGCAGTCCTTTCTTGTGTTTAGGAAGAGGAAGGGCAAGTATTGCCTTTGTCCTTTCTAGATCAATGGTTAGCCCATCCTTAGATACAATGTGTCCCAATAATTTTCCTTGGTTTGTAGCAAAGACACACTTGGCTGGGTTAAGGGAAACCCCAAACTCTCTACATCTTAGAAATACCTGTCTTAGATGATCAAAATGATATTCTATATTTTTTGAATACACAGTTATATCATCAAGGTATACTAAGACAAATTTGTCAATTAATTTTTTAAAGGCCATCTCCATTGCCTTCTAAAATGTGGCACCTGCATTTTTTAGTCCAAATGGAATCTTGCAATAAGCATAGGTGCCCCATTTAGTAGTAAATGTTGTCTTATGTCTGTCAGATTCTTTAACCAACACTTGGTTATATCCAGAGAATCCATCAAGAAAAGAGAATCTCCTTGACCCACTGACTCTAGACAGGATTTGCTCCATAGAAGGGAGAGGATGGTGATCTTTAAGAGAAGCCTGATTAAGGTCTCTAAAGTCCACACACAATCTAATTTCTCCATTTTTCTTCCTTATAGGGACAAGGTTAGCTACCCATGATGAGTGTTTGATAGGAAATATTATATTAGCCTCTATCAACTTGGATAGCTCTTTTCTCATTAGAGGCTCAATCTTAGGATTCATTAGCCTCTGTTTTTTCCTTACTGTTTTGGCCCTATCAATTAAATCTATGGTATGCTGAAACAAACTAGGGTCAAACCCTTTTAATTCATCATATGTCCAAGAAAATACATCATTAAATTCTTGACATAACTAAATGAAGTTTTCTTGCTCAGTTTCAGAACATACCTTCCCCATATTCAGAGATTTTCCATCAGTAATTGTAATTGGGGCATGATCATCCTTTTCTGCAGCTAGATTCATTCCTTTTCCTTTTGTTTGATAATCAAGATTAAAGACACTCTCCAAGGTAATGAGAGCCTTGGGCAACTTGTTAGAACTGAGATGAATGATCTGATCACCATACTGATCTTGCAGTCTTGACTAGTTTCTATCTGAGAATTCTGCCTCATTCTGTAAGAAACTCACAATTTTCTCATCAGAATCAAACACTTGCCAATGAGTGTTGTTGTCAGGAATAGCAGGTCTTACTACCACCCTTATTTTTTGCTTCTTCTTCTCCTCAAGATTCCCTAGTACATCACAAGATGCACCTATTGCTGCAAGTCTATTAGCATGTTTATTTTCTTTCCTAGGAATACTCTGAATATTAAATGCATTGAAGCCCTCAAGAAAATCCCAGACTCTGTGTTTGTAAGACTTGATCAGGCCATTTTTGGTGATATTCTAGTTTCTCACTTGGTTAACTACTAACTCACTATCCCCATATACTCTCAAGGCTTGAATTCCTCTCTTTTGGGCAAGTAAGAGACCTTGAATCAAAGATTCATACTCGGCCACATTATTGGTGCAACTGAATTGGAGCCTAAAGGAGAAATAGTATCTTATTTGTGTAGGAGAGATCAACATAACACCAGCCCCTGATCCATTTCTATTCCTTGAGCCATCAAAGTACATACTCCATGTTCCACTTATATCATCATTAGTCCTAACAAGGTCAGGAACTTGAGCATCTTTCTCTATTATGCAATATGTACTAAGGCCTATCTCAATAGTTTCTGACATAGGTTCAAACTAATATGCATTTTCCCACTCATCCAAGAAGAAATCAAAAATCTCTGCTATGGAAGTAGCGGGCTCATTTACTATGTCATTTTCATCCATCTCTAGAATAGGACAATTCATGTTGATGGGATTGGGGGTGTAAGATTCAGTGTGATGAAGGGCTTGAGGTTCTGCTCTAATTAAGGCATTGGCTCCATATCTGGTCTTAAATGACATATATGACCAATCAGCAGATATGAATCCACCAATTTGAGCAGTGAAGTCTCTTCAAAGACAGATAGCAAAATAGGGCTTGACTTCAGCAATAGATATGTCTCGGATCATAGTGCAACCAGGGCATGCATGTAGGGCCATCTCCACATTCCTAAGGATACCCATAGTTTTGACGGTACTACCATCTAATTGTAACACATCCCTAACAATGGGCTCATATTTCATTCCTAAAGCATCAGCAACACACCTAGGCATTACTGAGCTACTAGCCCCTAAATCTATCATGAAATTGTGAACTAATTTGCCCCCTATAATCAGAGAAACATAGAATGGAGGAGGTCTAACCTTTTTATTTGTCTCCACATCCCCTACTGGTTGTACTAGACTTGTGGCATTTTCCATGGTAGATGTCTGATCCTTGGGTTCAATCTTCTCTAATTCTTGCTGCAGCATCCTCTTCTACATTGGTATAGTAGCAATAGCATCCCACATAGAAATGTTCACATTTGTCTTTTTCATTTGATCTACCGCACTGAATGGTGTATTAGGAACTTTGGTAGAAAATTTGGGAGCTACACTTATAAGAGGTTGAGATGGGGCAACATAAGGATCACTTGCATCTTTCTTTCTAGGATCTTCCTTTTTCTATTGTGAAGTACTTGTTTGTTCATTTGTTGCATGTGCATGAGGTGTAGCACTTGAAGTTGAGGCCTGCTTAGGAGAAGGAGGGGCAGCATGTTCCATAGCTCTCTTCTTGCTTCTTGTGTTATGAGCAATGGAATCCTAGTTTACATTACAATGCTCCCCAATCTGATGATTCATGAAAAAACAATCATCATGTCCTTGAATATATGAGGCCTCCTTGGGATGATCCTCCTTGTATGATTGTTTTGCTGCATGTTCTTGGTCAGTCAGGGCCAAATAAGATTTTGCCTTCTGGCACATGCAATAGGCATAAGAATAGTTGCAGGAAGGACAGAAATCTTGATCTTGGGCCAAGTTATTTTGAGGGACTATAGCTCTATTCTGATTTGAGCTTGAAGCAGAAGCATGAGTATTTTGCCTACCCTGATCAAAAGAGCTATTCCACTTATTAGGAGGCCTACCACCATTTGGAGCTTGATATTGCAATTGGGGAGGCTTGCCACCTTGATCCTATTGCCTTTCCAAGGCCACCACTTTGTTACTCATTTTTTGTATTATAGAAAAACTATCTTCTAATCTCTTCCCTTGGTCGTTCAACTCCCTCCCCTACTCTTGCAATTTTTTATCCAAGGTCTTCTCTCTTTTATCTATATTCAGCACTAGACCTTGGAGCATCTCTTTGAGTTCATCTATCCCATTTGAGGATGTGGAAGCTTGAGGGACTGGAGTAAGGGCTTGTGATGTAGAACTTGTAGGAAGAGGGGCCACTGCTAGTTGGTGGTTGGGAACATCAGGAAAGAAAGGCATAGGGGGCCTTGGAGCCAACTTTCCTCCTTGTATCAGGATGTTCTCAGCTTTTATGGCTATCTCATAAGCATTAGGCAAGGTATCTCCTCCCATAGTTTGGATTGTAGTGGCAATATCACTGTTAAAAGCTGTAAGGTAATGCAAGAAGGCATTACTAGGGGTAGGTTTCACCAAAGTAGGTATTCTATCCCATGTCTTTTGAAATCTATAGTTAAAATCAGTCATACACTCATGGGGGGCCCTTTTTATAGTAGTCAGCTGATCTAAAAGTGACAAATGGTCACTTCTATCCTCAAAATGTTTGCATGAACCTACTCCTAGTCCATCCCAATCAGTTATAGAACCATGAGCTAAGCCTCTATACTGCTGTAATGCTTTTCCTTTTAAAGATGAGGCTAGAAGTCTGACAGCAACATCATCCTCTGTGATACCATAAATATTACAAACATTTGCCACTTCTTGGATATGCTCTAAAGGGGAGATGGAAGTTTCACTAGTAAAATCAGGTATACTTTTGAGTGCAGATACTAGTATATCATGTCTTTGGGCTAACAATAGAGGACTTCCACCATTAAAGGTGGCAAAAGCATGGACTCTTGGCTATGCCATGTAACCAAGTGTTCTATTGATGAATTTTGATGGCAATCTAGTCTAAGTTCGAACAATAGGGGGAGTAGAGATAGATCTTATAGGTATATTAACTGTTATTACACCCCTAATTGGTGATAATGAAGTTCTAGTCCTCCTTCTTCTAGGATTTGAAAGAGAAAGCTCTTGATATTGAAATTTACCTCTAGAAGACACCCTTGTTTCAGCTCTGGGCATGAATCACTACAACTTTGGCCTGGAACCAGATTTGTTGATGTTCAGAGTCACCAAGTACTTTGAAGAATTAGCCTCTTGAAGGCTTGAATACTGAAGCCAGCACTACCTCTTCAGCATTAACCTCTGGAACTCTTTCTTCTTGACACTAGTAGACTTTAAATTTTGTTTGAAAAAGTGTCCCACCAGGCATGCCAAAAACTATTGTCACTTAGGTTTGCACCCTTGTCCAAGGCCTATGCATGAGGACAACCTAGTGAATCATGGAAACAACCTCCAAGCTGTGGGACTTGAATTGCAAGGTTGAGTCTCAGGAGAAGGCCGGCTTCCTCTTACTATTAGGGCACACCTAACTGCTCTTGGAGAGGAAAAGGGAGAAGGAGAGCACGAAAGCAAATCTACCTAATCTAATCTAAGGAGGTGATGCACCAAAATAGAGTGTTCGGACTCATTTCTGCCCATATATGCGCTACAAAACCAAGATAAAATTCAAAAGACATACACACCCAGACTTATGTCAATCAACAACCACATACAGATTAGGAAACCAAACTGAATAATGAGGAAACCAAACTAAATAATGCAAAGAAAAGGATTTCACTTATATATTATCCAATAGGCCGAAAATAGATAGAGTATGCAAGTCACAAATCTCAACAATACACCAATGAGAGGCAAGATGGATGCACATACACATTGATGGCTAAAGGAGATGATACAGAATGTTATACAGCTCAGAGACAAAGGAAATTTTACACTGCAGACCTGTGAGCAGTAGCAGAGAAATCAGAAAAGGAGTCTCCTTAAGTAAAGATCACAAAATTGCCTTTATAGCTCAGGCATAACTGAAGATTTTTTGCATTACATTTACTTCTCAACTACTGGCATTAACTTCTCACCCTGAAAATCCAATCAAAGATCTAGTGGTTTTAAGTACCAAAATCTGATATTCCTCTGAGAAAGAGCCTGGAGAAGATAGAACGGCACCAGTAAACATCCCCTGACATAGTAGATAAATCTATAATGGTGGTAGAATGTCCTTGCACTTTTCATTCACTTCTAAGTCGATGGCATTGATCATAGGATCGAAATCTTGTGGGAAAAAAAAAAATTGATTCATTATTTCTGGCTCATGAATCCGCGAGGGCAAAGCAAGTCAAACACTTCCTTATGCACCAATTGGGCCACGTGGGCCAATCGCCTCTTTTCATTCTACCACCTGGGAAGTCCTCTGTGGTTGACCTTCCTTTACTAAACTAACTACGCCACCCTCGAATTGTTATCATTAACTGCAAAATTTACAAACCTAATCGCAACATTAACTGCCAGCAGCTAACCGTCAACCCTGGTCTGCCAGCGAGACAGGTGTCAGCAAGACGCTATGTCGCTATGGTAAAGATCGCACAACTTTACCATATCGAGATGGCACCTCCCATTGATCTGCCCTGATCTGACGATCATGAAGACTCGTCATGTTTCGTTCATGTTCTATGCTTGCTTTTTCAACTTCTAGGCTCACGAAATGCTAACAGCACACCTGGCATCACCTCAATGACCGCACCTTAGCAAGACCTGGCCTGACTGACATGTGGCAAAAGGGCACCATGTCACTATGGTAAAGATTGCACAACTTCACCATGGCGAGATGGTGCCTTCCGTCAATTTTCCTTGATCTGACGGCAAGCAAGATACACTGCTCCTCAGTGCATCAATGAATAGGAACTAGCCACGTACCAAATGTCTGACGAATCCTCGCTAACAACTGAGACTCACCGGACACATGGCAGAAGGGCGCTATGTCGCCATCATATTCTCCATGCAACTTCGGAAGGCAAGATAGCACCAATCGTAGATCTAACTTTGATCCTATGGCCACAAAGACTTTCCCTGATCCTACTGATCACATTAGAAACCCTGGCCCCATAATACATGTGGTGTCCCCACACTGGTCTGTGTAGCATCATCTTGGCGACTTGTATTGCCTTAACTCATTGAGTAACTCTTCCTTGCAGTTGTGGCATGTTCTAATTTGCTAGCGTGGATCAAGGACCCTTCCAACTAGGAAAATGAAGTACGAAATAGGACCCAACTCACCTACCTGAAGTTCCTTTCTGCGGTGACATTTTGTTAGGCGTTATGTCGCTATCAAAAAACTCGTGAGTTTTTCGATGGTGACATAGAGCCTCACTGATATTTCTCATCTCTGACTCGTGAACTGACTGCCCACAATAAAACTTTCTCGGTGACATGACCTGCCTTCCGTGAAACCCTTTCCATCAAGCGCTATGTCGCTATGAAGATTTTTTGGCCAACACACGATAGCGACATAGTGCCCATGGTGCCGTGGTACTTTTCCAACCCGTCAAAACATGTTGCCCAGCCCGTTGGACCCATCGGACACATGTCATCAGGGTGCCATGTCACGAACGTAAATCTCGTGCAGCTTTTGATGGCGAGATAGCGCCAACCGTAGATCTGACTTAGATCTGACGATGGAGAACCTGCGGGCCGAAGAGCCATGTTATAAGGCTTGGCATTAAAATAGTATTATCTTTGGGAATTAGCCGTTGGATGAGCCAAACGTTTGAAATTTGAATCTTTGGCGGGTGAACAAATGATAATAGCGCCTATGTACTTCCTTAGGAATTTATGGGCTGAGTTTGAGTTGGGTTTGAAACCCAACTATTTTGATATGAAATCATTTTAGGGGGTTGGTAGAGGGATCCCTCAAGATAGACCTGGGGCAAAGCTTAGTGACAGAACGAGAAATCGTAGGCGAGATGAGCCCCTTGTACCTCTTCCTACGCCTATTGTACTTGCTCCTCACCATCATCATGCAATTTCATCTACTTTTACCCATTTGAGTGCCCTTTTGGGCAATTTAGTATAGTAGTGGATGTAGGCGGTACATGCTCCTCCACTTGGACATGTTTGTACTAGTTGTGGAGGCATATGCACATGCCCCCAGAGCTCGATCCTGGTGCAGCACATGATGGCCATTATGCTAAGGGTGCAAATTTTGATGATGATGTATACACTGCCCATGGTGATGGTAGTGACGAGATAGACGTGTCATCATTTGTTGACCTCATGCAGCAGGGAGAGCCTGGAGAGAGTCAAGAGTAGCAAGTAAAATTTTAATTTCAATATAAATATAAAGTGCACATAATTATTTACTTTCTACATATATGTGTAATTGTATTAACTATATTAATTTTTACTTTTCAAATAGTAGAGGATGGATGACACTGTTCCTCCTAGGAGGCAGTATAGTCTTTTTTCGAGACCTACAGATGTTGGCATCCCTTATACGGTATGCACTTTGAATTACACTGTAAAAATGTACATTCAAATTCAAATTTAATAATATGTGCTCATATGTTCTTTTTTATTTGATTTTGTAGGGATTGTCTGCATCTACACATAATGATGTTAGTATAGGTCCTACTCCAGTTATCACTGAGGCATAGCCTCAAATACATGCGATATGAACTTTTGACTGAAGACAAATAATTTGTATTATTTTTATGTATGTACATTATTATTAACTTATAATCTGAATAATTTTGACTCACATGTATATATATTTTATGTGTTTTGATTTTACGAACAGGAGCATGGATATCATACTCATCCATATAGGCCTCGGTATAGTCTATTTTTGACTCCATCTTATGATTATCATGCTAGCATACCTGTAGACACATCTGTGACATTGGCTACCACTCAGGTATGATATATACATTATATATACATGTTTAATTTATAGTGTATAAAAAATGTAGTGTACAAATTATGTACTTTGTAATTATATTCATGTATATTTAATTTTGACTAAACGTTTATGTATCCATAATTTTAGGAGTACATCACCACGAGTGTTGCTGAGAGCATAGGACTTAGCTAGATGGAGGTACCTACATCATCATTTGAGGTCAGTATTGTGATTTATGTAACATAATGTATAGTTCATTATGCTCTAAAATCAAATTTAAAAAAATGTATGTATTGTAAATTACAGGACCTCACCACTGGCGCATTTGGTAGTTTTGACAGTGCACCTCCTCCCATTATTGAGGGACACCCATCTAATGTGGTATAATTTATTTTATTATGCAGTGAATATTTAATTTATTTTCAAGCTAGATTTTGAGACCCATTTCAATTAAGCAAGTACATGATGAGACGTGCCTCCTGTTACACAGGGTGATACATCTACCTCACAGGGTGTCCGACATGATGAGATGACTCATATTACACATGATGATCCATCTGAGTCCTCTTCACGTGGAGCAAAGAGGATATTTGATCAGATAGATTAGGTCTTGTTGGCACCTATAGATTGTGTTTTTATGATGTATATATATATATTATTTATGATGTATGTACACTTTGTGTTAGGATAGTTAAAACTGTATGTTAGACCATGTATTTTTTCACTTCATAGATCATGTTATGATGTATGTTAGACCATGTACTATTTTTCTACAATTTCTTATCATGCTTGTGTATTTAGTACATATATTACTATGTTTCACCATGTTTTAAGTATATCCAAACCATTTTCTTTATTCTGACATATTTTATTCCTGACCATATGACACATTTTGTAAGTATATATGCAAGATGAACAATAATTTTAACTATCTATAGAGCATTATTGGATAAATATCACATCAAATTTATGCATTGAGATAATTCATACAAATAAAATTGACCTACTCGATTAAAAAATGTATTGATAATGTACCTAACAATGTATCATAAGTGATCTTAATGTGTTGTTTGGTAATGTAAGACTCATTATCACCTAATAAGACCTATTATGTGGTAGTAAAGATATGAATGCCTATCATAACGTATAACAGACATAATGACTTATTAGGACTCCCATGTCCCCTTAAGACACACATGTATGGATAACGTACCTAACAATGTACATCATGTAAGTGATCTTATTGTGTTGTTTGGTAATGAAAGATATAATCAATACAATGAATACAATGAGTAATGATCTTTAAATTATCATGTGCAAGTCACTTGTTTTTAATATTACAATCAATAGTAATTTGAAACTTCAAACAAACATTAATTTAAACATGCTTGAATGTAAAAGTAATAGAACAAAATAGGAGGTCATTACTTAAATTGACAATTAATTTATAATAATTTATCAAGTGCACATACCTTTAACTTTCAAATAGAAGTAAACTCTCATTTTTGAATTAGTTTGTACAACATATTTCACAATATAGGTAAGGCAATGTCAATGATATATTTATAGTTCACTGAACTCATTTGAAACATAAAATTGGTTGAACGCATCTCTTCAAATGAGGTCTTGTAAAATAAAAATGTAAAACAAAAACACACATGTTAATAAACACATAAATTAATTTTCAAGGTATCTGAACTATGTAAATATATATGTATAATTTGTATGTACTTACTATGTGAAATTGCACAAGATGTTGATGTTCGATCCACTTTAACACTTAAATTTGCATAAATTGTAATTGAGATCTGAATAAGACGTATATAAGTTCTCTAAATTGGTATTGACAACACAAACATACATGTAATTAAATTATATAAGTACATATATATAAAAATAATACAATAATGAAAAAACTTACATGTGTTTGATTTAAATGTAGTCATCCCACTGTACCATCTGCATCCTCTCTCTTTTGCAATGCTTCTATGATTGTCTCGTGCTCGTCCATTGAAATTGTCCATAATACCTTATTGGCGGGTCTCCCTTTGTACCTTTCTAATTTGATATTTGTTGCCACAACCAAATGAGAATAGTGTAAAATCTTCTTTTCGGTTTGGTAGTCTTCAAATGTTGGCAAACCATTTCTTCTTGTTAGGTATCTATGTAGCCAGGTGCCAGCTACAACAGACCCGATTGGATACTCAAAACCATCATCGTCTACTTGATGACATGTCATTTTTTTCTTAGGTTCCACACATCTAGCTAGCCAATACTCTGTCTGTTCATCATTATCACTAGGTGCAATAACAACATAAACATGTCCTACAAGATAAGATAAAGTATAGAAACACTTTAATCACTCGTGTACATATGAAAATTATATAAATTGAAGCATGAGATCGCAAAAAAATATAATTAAATTGTGCATACCAGGTTCTATGAGGTCTGAAATACGATCATAGTCTTCTGATGCAAAAGTAGCATTCTGGCCTTCATTTACTATATCATCTTCAAAATGTGTGTCAGTAGGTGCTAATGATCTTTTTTTCCAATATTCAACCCATTATGTATTCTCACATTCTTCTCATTCACCTGCAAGACAAAATTGACAAAAACAAGCAAGCTCCCTAATCCATATAGTCCAAGTGTTAGAATCTGAACTCCTAAATGAATGCCATTTAGCTGAACCACTAATTGTATCACAATCATATCTTGAAGGGATATTATTTTCTTCAACTAGGTAGAAGAAATGTTTGATTGTAGAGTTTTGACTTGATCTCATGTATAAATATTTGTTACACCATTCAACAATCTCATGTACATTTTTGAATTTAGCTCTTTCCTCAAATTTTAATTGCTCTTTACTAAGGGCTCTCTTCACACATGCACCAGCACCATCATGTTCTCCTTTACCATGTCCAGCCTCAAAAAAACTCCACACATGTTGGATGCTAGTTTTTTTATGTGTCCTACTCAACCAATAGAACATTCTAGCATTCTTGAATTGTCCTGTACAATTATCTGACCATATCCAATGTTGTGTCATTTGAATTTGTCTCTCTTTTAAATTATCATAAAAGACCTTGAAACAATATTGGACAAACTCAGATGAATGGATTTTATTATCACTTAAATAAAAATGGTACTCTCTCAATATTTTTTGATCCTCCTCTGTACTATTAGGTGCATGCCTATAAACTATATGAACATAAATTGTTACTTGCACTGGATTGTAATATTGTGGTTATACCTCTTCTTGTGGTGCAAGCATGTAGTTCTCTGCAAAGTCAACAACTGAAAGTATAGTACCAATTGGAAATGTATTCTTACATATGTGAAATTGTCCATCAAGCCATCTAGAATATTGAGAGTGTTTAACATATTTTGGTATGATCACACTCTTAAACTCATCCATAAATGCATGACAACTAACTTTATCTGTAACTAGATCACACCTTCTTCCAAACTTCCCATCCTTCAATGGATATTCAATAGTTTTGAATCTTTTTACCTCAACTAATTGTTGCCCAAAAGTAGTCAAAGCATTTTCATGCTAACATTCATCTAACAAAGAATGATTGCCGCACATATCACATGTACTAGAAAGACGTGCATTGAAAAGAAAGTATTGATCATTAGGTGGGTTACAAAACAAACTTGATATGAAATCTTTTATATTTTGAGGTGGTATTTTTATACCACATTCTTGCAACATTTATTTACTATGCATGGTACCATGTATAGATTGAAATACATCATAATGGTAACAAAATTGAATATGAATTTTACAAAAACATGTGATTATTTCCTTGTTAATCCTTATATACCATGGTTCACACTTTTCAAAAGATCTTTGACTAATGGTAATATTTAATACCTTATCAACTACAAATTTTTTAAACAATTCAGTTTGAGTCATGTCCAAAAAGTGTTTAGGATGTGGATCACGTATTTTTGACCCAATTCTGAATTTAAGAACATCTCTTGAATTAGGTGATACTCTTGTATTATCATGCCAAAAAATTTCAATCAAACTTTTGATTTCACTAGTAAGTTTCATATCACATCTCGGGAGTCTACCACTAGAAGTCCATAAAATATTTGTTGGATCACATTCAAAGTTAACCCTTCTCTTTATAGCTCTTTCTAAAGTCTTACAATTCACATTAAGATATCCACTTATGTTGGTAATCAATCTTTTGTCAGATGTTGATTTGTTAACTAAAGCTGTTGTTATTGCTCGTCGTGCTGCATTCTTATCTTTAGATTGACTTCTCTTTCTGTTAACATCAAAGGCACTAGCAACAATGGATACAACTTGTTTTAAAGGATCATTTTTATTCTTGGGTTTTGCATACATTCCCAACCTTCTCATTACTTTTCGCATTTTAGACATTTTAATTAGTTGCAACATTAGCTGACATTGAAACCTAAATTTCTTATTATAAAAAAAATGCCTATACAATCTATTAGCATGTGTCCTAATTTGTCTCCATGAAACCAATCCCTCAAGATTATCTAACACATCATTAGGAATATGAAAATTATATTCAGACACTTTACTATCATGCTGACATGTTTGTTCAGTAGTTGGTGTTTCTATGTCTACATTCATGCAATTTTTATTTTTAGACACTTTACTATTTTCACTGTTATTTGGGATTTGAATATCATTTTCAAATTTTCTTGGCATTTCTTTTGGGGCAAGCATTTCAATTGGAGTGTTTTGTGCATGATCGTTTCACAATTTCTTCTCATGAAGAAAATCTAAATCATTTAAATCGTAACCTGCTTCTAAAAAATCACCAATTTCATCATGAGAGAAAATTCGAGGGTTTGGAGACACACCTGTATTGAATGCATAATTAGAATGTGCACCTAAATTTTCTTGTATTGGATTCTCTTCTTTGACTTCTTCATCCATCATGGTATCTTCAATTTCTTTCTCCTTTGAAACATTGTTCAAGTCTCTAATTCTCTGTCTTCTCTCTTGTTGACGTTGTGCTTCATTTTCTTTATCTGCTGCAATCTCCTCATCTATCAGAACTCTTGCTTTCTTCTTTCTTCGTTGTTTTGATCCCATGTTTGCACCAATTTTGAATTTGAATCAATAGCTTGCAAATTGTATAAGAGGAAAAGAAAATAGAATAAGCGTGATGAAATTCGGTGTTGCAGGTCGAAACTATTGTTCAGTCATTTCAATCATTGAAATTGGGTCAGTGGGGCAGCTTTTGGGACCCAACGGGTACATCAAAAATGGGTACCCAATGTTTTAAAAATTGGGCACCCGACTTTTTAAAACTCGGGTACCCGTTTACAAATCGGGTACCTGATTTTTTAAAAATCAGGTGCCCGATTTTAAAAAAAGTCGGTATAACGGTTTAAAGAAATTGGGCACCCGATTTTTGAATTACAAATCGGGTGCCCGATTCGTGAGACATGAGCGGGAATTTGGCATGGCTCCTGACTTTTGCATGGAGTTTTTCCTTGGGGAAAGGCATGGCATAGGCTTGGTCCCACCAAGCTAGGCCTTTGTACTCCTTTTTTTTTCTAAGGCATTTAATCGATAATTTCTGATATTGTCATAATTTTTTTATAGTCATTCCTATTGAATTTTTTGACAAGACAAAAATCCATTATAGGTCTTGATGTTCTAATTTCAAAAATGTAAATTTTATACTGTTATTAATTTATTTTCTATTTTTCCATTATTTATTAATCAAAACTATCTCCTAAACGTTAAAAAGTGACATTCACTAAAACTTTAATAACTTTTTTATTTTATAATTTTTCTTAAATTAATTTATATGTCATCAATCTACATACAATTCTTTTGATGTTAAAAAAAAAAAAATGAAATAAGTGAGATTTTGATCAAATTATGTGGTCCGTACATGAGAGGTTTTAAAATTTACCTTTATAGTCAATTAATAATTAATAATAAAAAAATTATTCAATAAAAAATTAAGAAAAAATATTTTCATCAATCTTAGGTGTATTAGGTAACTCCCTTTAAAAGTACTTGCAAAAATTCATTTATTTGTGTCAAATTATGGTGTCCGTACACGAGCATGGTATGGTCCTGAAACAGGCATTTTGAAAAAGTAGTTTTTAAAGATCCATACCAAAAAAATAATCTATCATATGGGTGCACAAATAAATTACATATTCAAAAACTAGATTCTGAACACTAAAAATTTTATTTCTAGAGCTTTTTAATATTCAATCTCTAAATACCTCAAATTTTGACATCAATTGACAAAAAATTATAAAAACAGAAAAAACACTTCCACTTTTTGGCCAAAAGTGAGACCCAACTTCTTGCACTGACCCATACATATATATAGAAATACATATATATACATATGTACATATATGTATGTATATATACATATATGTGTATATATGCATATATGTATATATACATATATACATACATATATGTATATATACATGTGTGTGTGTGTGTGTGTGTTGACTGATGGAGGTATAAATACAATAAACAAGATACTAAGAGGTGGGGTGAATCAAAATCTTAAACACTTAAACTTTTCACCAATTCACTCACATCTATCAGTAAACTTGTGCATGTAAAACTTGTTATATAAATCTGTTGTAACATATAAATCTGATCAAACACATGCATGAAAATAAAACACATAACAATATATTGATTACCCAAAAACCCTCTAATGTGAAGGTAAAACTGGGGTGGGGATGACATCTACAAATCTTCACTACTATAATAATAAAGTTAACTAGTTAAGGTTGTAATGTTTGATCATAAAATATGATCTACTCTATGAGGAGTCTACCCTGTTAAAGGCTTAAGAGATTGCTAGGTATCAACTTGTTAAAGGATTTAACACTTACAAAAAAGTAAGGACTCTGTTAGGAGATTTACAAAGATCTTTTAAAACCACTCTGTTAAGAGATTTACCCTTATTCAAGTCTGTTAAAACAGATTCAATACCTAGTGAGAAGGCATATTAAAGTCTCAAATTTGATATAGTTTATATATAGTCTAAACTTACTCTTTGAGCCACATGAAAAACATTTCCAAAATATCTATTTTAAATGTCTTGTGAACTTATGTTGAATGCAACTAGAACCTATTAAACCTATGGATAGTGGATATGACGTACCTTGCTTAATATTATATATAAAGTGTAGTTTTTTATATAAATATTTTAAGCTATGTTTTGATATTTGAATGAGAGTAGAAATGTTGTTGTATGTGTTTGAATGGTTCTAATTTTCAAGAAATGGATAAGTGGCACGAAGAGTGGTAGCAACATATCAAAGGAGTAATGAAGATTGGTCATAGCATGAGAAGCGTAGGTCAATTCTAGGAGATAAGCCACGTCTGCAAGAGGAGTTATTCAAGAAGCCCAATTTGTTACATTATCTATGGACCATTATTCTATTGCTCAATAAATGTTCTAAAAGTCATGGTTGACATCCCACCCTTTTTCTACTGATGATGTTTTCTCACAATTTTTTATGTTATATTTGTAATAAGTTCCAATCCTCTATATATATGGAGAGTTAGAGTTAGAGAGATTCTAAAGTTGTTTTCTCTGTTCTCTACAAATTGTTCAGTAATGTAACAAAAGAAAAATTCTAATGAGAGAGTGATTTTGGATTACCTGTTGTGTTCTTAGTTAGTTGAAGCCAACCAAGGGGGCCCACTTGGGAGGTGGAATAGATTTAGGTAGAGTAGATTCATTTCTTGCAATTTTCTATTTAAGATAGATTTACTATATTAGTCTTGTAGCACTTGTGGAAAACAATCATAGTGGATGTTTGAATTGTTAACTAGTTTAGAATTCCCTTTTCTATAGTTTCTACAGTTCTCTATTGATAATCTAACTGTGTTTATTGTTTTGTATCAGTAGTATAGATTCCTTTCATGCATTTTACTTTCCTGCAACATAGGTGTTAAGAATCTTAAAGGAACTTGGTGCACATACTATCCTGACCCATTTCAAGTCCTATGTCCCTACGTTGAAAATTCAAATGTATTTTCATAATGGAATAGATAGTTCTCAAAAAGGATATAGTACCCTTGTTAGAGGAATAGTAGTGTGATTATCTTTGATCTATTATGAAAACTTGCATTTTTGGTGCCATTTTTGAGGATGGTGTCAAACTAGGAACCTTCATGAGTCCTCTATTTCTAGATTAGTGTGTTAGTTAGAAACCACAAGATTGAGTGCTTGATTCACAAGTCACCAATTTAATTGCATGCATCGAAGAGGAAGACCACGAGATGAATATGGGAGATTTCTTACATGGGAGCCTGTTAATCTAAATGAAGAAATTGAAGAAGAAGTTGAGTTGCATTTTTTAGATGCAAGCCCTATTTTTCCTATAGAATCATCCTCAAGGGAAAAATCTTTGGATACAAGTGGTCTTCAACCTTTTGCTAAAATTTTGGCTAGTTTTCTTAATAGTACTACTTCAAATCCACCAATTGATAACAATCTAGTGCCTAATATCCCTTTTCAGCAGCAACCTTATAATCAAATACCTCCAGTAATGGCACAACCTACTTTTCTATTTCCTCTCCCAAGCCTTGTAACCATTGCTAATCTCAAAAATATACCTCCAAATGCTCTTCCAAAGTTTTATGGCCTCGTAATTGAAGATCCTGATACTTTCTTGTTTGAGTTTGACATACTCTATCATAGCTTTGACTATAGCTTTGACTACTACACTAATGCCCATAAGCTTAAATTATTTCCAGCAACACTAAAAGAGTCAACTTTACAATGGTTCATGGGTTTAGGAGCCAATGCAGTAGGTACTTGGGATGAAATGCAAACTTTGTTCCTGGACAAATGCAAAGAGTATTTCAAAACAAATGATTCAAGAGGAGATGATATCTTTAGAATATCACAAAAGGAGGAAGAAAGATTGGAAGACTATGTTTCATGTTTCTTATATACACTACAGAAGAACCCTCATTATGTGTTGTCTGAGGATTCACAAAAGCTAGTCTTTTTGAGAGGTTTGAATGATAGTTGTCTAGAAGCATTAGACTTGATGGCTGGAGGAGATGTGTATAAATCTCCTTGGGATGACCTCAAGAAAATTTGTCTTAATTACTCAAGATCAACCATGAAGAAAGGAAAAGGAACACTGGACTACAAGTACTAAAGGAATCAGTCAAGGTATTTCAAAGCTCAAGATATCTAATCTACTCTCAGATTTCAAGAAGGAAATTATAAATGATGTAATTACACATCTTGAAACAATGACTACAAAGAAGAAACATGCAAAAGATAAGGTACAATCAACTAAGTACTACCTACATTGTCAGAAGCAAAAGAAAGATTGCCAATGCAAATTAGTTGCTAGTATGGAAAACTAGCATCTTCCAACTGAGTACATCAAGATAGATGGAGATGATGAGCTAGTATTTTTTTTCTCAATGCTAGCCATGGGCCCAATGTCAAGCTAAGTCTCAAGATCCTTTGCAAAATTCAAATTTATATGGTAATCAATGGAAAAACTGAAATACCCAAGGTTGTCCATGATATAGTCAACCTAATTAGAATAATGCTTGGCAAAATAATTCACAACAGCCTCAATGGCCTCAAAATTCCCAACCTTCCTAACAAACCAACATAATAATCAATGGTAGAACCAATGAAAACCACCATAGGGAATTGGAAATCTACAAATCAATGGAGAGGACCTTAATAGTGGCCTAACCAAAATACTAGTAATCCACAATTACCACCTCCAGTCCAAAAACCTGCACTAATGCCACTACCTACGAGTCCTAGACCTCAAAAGCAGAACCAGTTACCTACAAAATCTTAGCCAAATCCAAATAACCATCAGTCACAACAACTCATGTACTCTGCTAATGCTCAACAATATCTTGCTTAAGCTCTAAATGTTGCAAATATACATTTGAGATCTAGTACAACCATATCAATGCCTAAATTGTCTCTTAAAACTATAATACTAGATACTCCTATAGCATCAGAACCCCCAGTTTCTAAAGAGGTTGACCCAACTAATGTCACTATTTCAGCTCAAGCCCAGCCAACAATTGAACCTCATTTTCTAGAGAAGCTCATACAAAGTAAACTTGTACAAACAGAGGAATAATCTTTTGATGTTATTAATTAGTTAAAGAACATGCATGTCCAAATACCCCCATTCTAAGCTATTAAAGATGTTCCTATCTATGACAAAGCCATTAGAGAAGCCTACTTGAAGAAGCTTAGGATGAAAAAAAGGGACCCAACTATAGTCCATGTTGTAGGACAATTTTTTGACATTATGTTAGGAAAATCGGTCATTCCTAAATATTTTGATCTAGCTTGTCCAGTTGTGAATGTGATTATAAATGGTTAGTCTATTAAAAATGCTTTAATTGATCTTGGTGTTGCTATAAATATCATGACCAAGGATACTATGAAGAAGTTGAAAATAGAAGGATTAAGGGCTACTCCAACAATTCTACAACTTGCAAATAGTTCTACTGTCACTCTTGATGGCATGATAGAAAACATAGTTGTAACCCTAGACTCTCTAGAGTAACCTACAAATTTCATGATTCTATCTCCCAAAGTCAATTTATTTTGTTACCCTATCATTCTAGGATGACCATGGTTACCTACAACTGATGCAAATATAAGTTGTAGGTCAAGGAATATGACCATATCTAATGGTCAACCATTAAAGAAACTTGATTTATATCCTCTAGCACAATCACAACTAGATTTAAGCACATCTGTCTAGCCAGATTTAGGGGATGGAGAAGAAGATTTAAACTCTATAGGATAGCTTATGATGTTTCATAGACAATCTTTCCTAAAGCTACAGGAAGAGGATTCAGTAATTCAGAGTATTCTTACTGCCACTTATGTGGTAGAAAAAGATGTATTTGATAGTTTCATGTTAGAATTAACCACATATGAGGAATGTAATGAGAATTGTATTCTTCTCAAAGAACTAGACATTATTCATCAACTCTTACCATGTGAATTAGATACAAGTCCAATCTCTGAAGCTGCTATAATTGAGTCTACGACTACTATTGAGCTATGAAAAGGTCATAATTTTCATGTCAATCCCAAATTATCTTCCACATAGATGAAATAGTTAATAGAGCTGTTTCAAAAACATAAAAAGGCTTTTGAATGGGACTATGGGGATATGAAAGGGTTGAGTTGTACATTATGTACTCATAGAATATACAACAATGAAGGGTGTTTGTTGCTTCGGCAACCCTAGCGAAGGATTAATCTAGCCCTTAGAGAAATAGTTAAAATTGAATTGCAAAAATTGTTTGATGCTAGTCAGCCCTAGTCATAGTGCTTAAAAAGGGAGGGAAATGGAAAAATTTTGTAGATTATAGAGAATTGAATAAGGAAACCAAAAAGGATCACGGTTCTTTACCATTCATAGATCAAGTTCTAGACACTCTAGTTGGAAAGAAGTATTTCTCTTTGCTAGATGGTATAGTGGCTATAATCAAATAAGTATTGCTCCTAAAGACCAAGACAAAACCACATTTACATGCCCATGGGGTACTTTTGCATATTCTATTTTTCCATTTGGCCTATGTAATGCTCCTGCAACATTCCAATGAGCTATAATCAACATTTTTGTTGATATATCACATGATTGTATGGAAATATATATGGATGATTTCACAACATTTGGAGTCACCTTTGAAGAATCCATAATGAATCTTGAAAAGGTTCTTATCCAATGTAAAGAACATAATCTAGCACTTAATAGTGAAAAATGTTTCGTGCTCATGTAGAAAGGAGTGGTACTTGGTCATTTAATATCAACTATAGGAATACAAGTGGATCTAGCTAAGATAGAGGTAATTCTAACACTGCCCATACCTACAAAACTGAAATATGTAAAATCTTTTTTAGGTCATGCTAGATATTATAGGCATTTTATAAAAGATTTCAGCAAAATAGCTAGTCCTTTATACACATTGTTGACTAAGGAAGCTAAATTTATTTGGACAACTGAATGTAATGAAACCTTCCTATAGCTTAAGAAACTTCTCACCACAACACCAGTTTTACAAGGACCAGATTGGTTAATTCCATTTCATATTCATACTGATGCATCAAGCTATGTCATAGGAGTTGTATTAGGACAAAAGCCTGTTAATCTTAAGAATGCCATATACTATATTAGTAAAAGCCATAATTGACCTGAGCTGAATTACATAGTAATAGAAAAAGAACTTTAGTTGTAGTCTATGTATTGAACAAATTCAGACATTATGTGATTGGATATCCTATTTTTGTTCATACTGATCACTCAACTATAAGGTATTTAGTGAACAAACCAGCTATCACTGGTATATTAGCAAGAAGGCTCTTGTTGTTACAAGAATTTGATATTGCTACTGTTGATAAGCTAGGAAAATCCAACATAGTTGTAGATTATTTGTCTAGATTGACCATTGCTGATGAAGATCCAAATCTAATTGAAGACACCTTTCCAAATGAGCACTTGTTCCATATAGAAACTCATACACAATGGTATGCAGACATTGCAAATTATCTTGTTTTAAATAGATTGCCCCCACACTTCTCTTATAAAGAAAAGAGAAAGCTAGTAGAGAAAAATTTTCAATATTCTTGCATAGATAACAATCTCTTCTATGTAGGACCAAATCAAGTCATGAGGAGGTGTGTTAGGGAAGATGATATATATGATATACTGTATGCTTTTCATGATGAACCATGTGGAGGTCATTTCATAGGGAAAGGAACAATACTGAAGATACTTACAATGGGATATTATTGGCCAACCCTACATAAGGATGCAATCACATATACATCTAATTGTGACAAATTCCAAATGATGGGTTGACCAACCAAAACTAATGATATGCCACTCACTCCATAGTTTGTGGTCACACCTTTTGATAAGTGGGGCATGGACTTCATAGGTCCAATTGACCAACCATCAAGTGGAAAATCCTACATCTTAGTATGTACAAATTATGTAACTAAATGGGTGGAAGTTAGAGCAATGAAAAATGTAAAAGATGAGAAAGTAGCTAAGCTCCTATATGAATAAATATTCACCCGTTATGGAGTGCTCAAAGAACTTTTCATAGATCAAGGAGCTCATTTTACATCAAATTTGATCACTGAGGTTATGAAGGAGTACAACATAAGGTACCGTATATCGAGTCCTTATCACCCTCAAGAAAATGGGCAAGTAGAGGTTACCAATAGAGAACTTGAAGCCATTCTAAGGAAAATAGTACACATGCACAAGAAGAATTGGACAAGCAGATTAACTAAAGTTTTTTGGGCATACCAAACCACATGGAAGAAAACAACTAGATTCACTCCATTTGAGCTTGTCTATGGTAAAGTAGCAATATTTCCCATTGAATTTTAACACAAGACACTATGCACTACTTTAGACTTGAACATCAATCTTCCTACAACACAACAAGAGAGACTCCACTTAAATTCGCTGGATGAAATATGAAAGAGAGCTTTTGAAAGAATAGAAATTATTCAGTAGCCACAAAAGTAGTGGTGCGATGCACATATTAGGAATAAAAATTTCCAACTAGGAGATTGGGCCCTCCTCTATTATTCTTGCTTCAAAGAGAACCCAAGGAAATTGCAGAGTTAATGGTTAGGGTCTTATAAAATTTAGCATGCATTTGAAAATGGTGTAATGCAACTAACAACCATTGATCTTGTTCAGTTTAAGTTACTCGTAAATGACCATAGGTTGCATCTCTATCATAAGCCACAGACTAAAGCACAGTTCTTGCAACAATTCCAACAAACCAGTGCACCAACTCTTTTGAACATAGTTCCTACAACAGAAGATGAAAATCTTCTTCCTACAGCCATATAATGATAGAATTTTAAGAACCCTCATAATTAAACCTCATTTAAATATGAGGCCCCATTCTTCCATTCTCTTTTCTCTTTATTCATATCAACCCATCTCATTTCTTTATCTACCATCCACCCACATTCCATGTCACCCACACTCTATTTTTCTTGCTTTCAATAAACAAAACCATCAAACACATTCTGCAAACATCAGCCTTTGCCACCTCCTTAACTTGCATGCAGATGTACAATCTCAAATTTTTAGGTATAACAATTTCTTTTACTCTTTATTCATTTTTAGAATATAGCTTTTGGTATTTATATCTAATACTAAATTATATATATCATATAAGACTTAAGCTAGTTTCTCCTTCCCATGCCAAAATTTTTAAAGTGAGGACACTTGTCAAAAATTAGTGGGGAGCTAGGAAAGTGTAATAATTTTCAAATGTGACCTCCACATTATCCTAGTCATGTCTACATTAAAGGATGTACTTTGGCGACAGTCTGATAGTTTTCATTTAATTAATTTTTAAAATCTTTCTATATCCACTGTACCTTTTACTATAATTTTTGGGAAAATATCTCCTGTACTTGGCATGATTAAAAGGACTAAGTGCTAGAATTTATTTAGAATAACTAAGAGGGGCGTCGGGGGGGGGCTTGAATCAGTTATTCAGGGTCTAAATGTCCTATTCAAACTTTTCACTAAGTGTAGTGAACCAATTCAACCATTCATTCATCCAAGCTTTAACTTATCTAATTAGCAAGTTACTGTAAACCAACATGCAAGTATAACACACAAGAAATCAACACATGACACAGTGATTTACGTGGAAACCCAATTTGGAAAAAACCACTAGTAACATGCTACTCAATTCTCACCCTTCTAAAGTGATGCCCTATGAAAGGCCTGCCCTGTTAAAGGCTTAAAACACACTATTAAACGTGACCTTTTTAGATGATTTAACCACCTTGTTAGAAGTGGGCCTAGTTAGAGGACTTTAGAAAATTCACTTACAATGCCACCCTGTTAAAGGATTTACAAATGGTTGTTAGGCCAACCTAAGTCCATAGGATTTTCAGATCTAATACAACTGCTAGAAAGTATTAGAAAATCTTGACTTGACTAAAACATACAATTTATCTTACAAATCTTAGATCACTTCTTAGCTCATACCCTTGCCTGGCCTTCAATCTCTACAACTCTTAACAGCTTGCCTTTTCTTTCAAGCTTTGTCTCCTTGAGTCTCCATACTTAATGTACCAGTGCAATCAGCTCTTCATGACCACTTGTAGAAGTAGATCCTCTGTGCTCTTCCTTCTCCTAGATGTCTCCTTGTTAACACCCTTTTAATCACTTCACAGATTTGGCACTTTAGCAGCAATAGTATCAGTAGCTCTTTTCTTCTTGGTCTATGGTTTCTTAAATAGAAATCTTGGAGTTCCTTTTCCTTCTTGATTCTTTCATTTTTCAATTTCAGTTCTCATGGATTAGATAGGATTCATTGTATCTAACCCATATTATGTTTCCTCTAGAAACTTCTTGAATAATCCTTTAGAATTTGCCAAAAAATGGTTTACATAAGATTCTGTGCCAACAACTCATCATCCTTATCTTCCAACTCATTCACAAAATTCAATGCAACCACTATGTCGGTTTAGATTTGGTGAATCTTAATCATTTGAAATAATGCAGCAACTTGGCACTATTGAAATATTGATGCTCGTCACTTACTAAGTCACTCGACATCAACTATGTTTTACCTAATGCTCGGCATCTGAAGATCACTTGGCACATACTAGAAAATTTTTTGATGCTCAGCACCTAATCTTTACTCGGCACTTGAAGATCACTTGGAACACACTAAAAATGTTGGTTACTCAGCTTCTACTAAGAATTTTCTCGGCTTCAACTAACTTGCTCGGCACCTACTAATGATCTTAGTTAAAGCTTTGTAGTCAACCTTTTTACAACTTCTTCCTCCAATATATCTAAGTGTGACCAACCTCTATATCTTTGAGTATGTCATCAATACATTACTTAACCATTGCCTTAACTGATCCTTGCACTTCATTACAACATCATAACTCAACCTTTCCTTTAGGTGCTCTTGTTACATCTTGTTAATCAAATCTTGCTCATTAATCAACTAAGTGATAGTGCTTGGATATTATAAGAAAATATCATCCCTATAAATAGTAGGTTTGACATCAATGACAAAAAAATGATTGAAAATATTTTTTTGCAACAATCTCCCTCTTTGATCTTCAACAACAATGAGCTTTTCAATCAGATTTCCAACAATCTCCCTCTTTGGCATTGATGGCAAACCAAACTGATCAACCATCAGACTAAACTATTCCACCAAAAGCTTACTAGGTTAGAACAGTAACTCAAATGCCAAAAAGTAAATTGTAACATTACATCTCCTACTACTATTCTAATTGTTTCATTTCACTTCTCCCTTTTTGTTTCTATATCCTTGTTCTTTATCTTTCTCCCTTTGTATTGCTCATCTTATGTTGTTCTGATTCTTTATCTTCAACAATTGAGTTGATTGATCAGTTGTTCACTTCTCCCTCTTTGACAACAATCCCAAAGACATATTAGCATCTTAATATGCAGATGTAACTCGTACAAGTTCATTTAATTTCTCCCTTTTTCACCTTGCTTGTGACTGATTTGAAATTTTAGCACTTCTACTACTTTAGGCATGGATCCCAAAGTAAACAGCCTCAGCATCAATGTGTAAAATGTTCAAAATTCTACTTATTTGATGCAAGGCATTCTTGCTTTTTAGTTCATGTAGCCTTAGCGAGGGGTTTCACCCCTAACTTACCTCTAAGATACTCAAAAGCATCTTTAGGTAGTGCTTTTGTGAAGATATCAACAATCTATTCCTTTGAGCTAACATATTCCATCTTCACTTGTTTGACTTCCACCAATTCTCTTACATAGTGATACTTGATTGCAATATGCTTAGTTTTAGCATGCATTATTGGGTTCTTTGATATATTGATAGTACTTGTATTATCACAATAAAGTGTCACAGGCTCAATTACCTCTTCCTTCATACCTTGTAGCAAGTGTTTGATCCATACAATATTGGTGCAGCTTATAGCAGTTGCCACATATTCAACTTCAATAGTAGACTATGAGGTGCAGCTTTGCTTTTTGCTTGTCCATGTAATCAAGCTCTTTCCCAAGAAAAGTGCTTCTCCACTGGTGCTTTTTCTATCATCAATGTTAGTGTAAGGTTTTATTTCAAACTTCTCATTCCTCTTGTAGTATAAACCATAGTCATCAATTCCTTTCAGGTATCTCAATATTCTCTTCACTGCCATTAAGTGATTTTCTCTTAGATTGGCAAAAAATCTTGCTACTATTCCAATAGCTAATGCAATTTCTAGTCTACTATGTACAACATATTGCAGCTTTCCAATCATTGACCTATACAATGTCTAATTTACTTTAGTAGATTCATCATTCTTGGATAGTTTATGGCCTATTGTCATTGGTGTGCTAACTAGTTTTGAGTCTTCTAGTCCAAATGTTTTGAGTACTTCCTTGATGTATTTGGATTGGGTCACAAATATGTCATGCTTCAACTGATGTACTTTTAATCCAACAACAAATTTGATTTCTCCAAACATTGACATCTCAAATTCATGCATTAATTGATCAGCAAAATCTTTGCATAAAACATCTTTTCCTCTAAATATTATGTCATCAACAAAGATTTATGATATCAAAATATTTTTACCTTTCTCAACTTTGATGTAAAAGTTGTTGTTGTCATCTATTCTTTCAAAAACTATCTTCACAACATATTTATGCAACCTTTCATACCATGCTCTTGGTGCTTTCTTTAATCCATAAAGTGCTTTGTGTAGCTTGTAGACCATGTCCTTGTTCTTCTCATCAACAAATCCCTCTTGTTGTTCTATGTAGACTTCCTCTTCCAATATACCATTTAGAAAGGTAGACTTCACATCCATCTGGTAGACTTTGAAACCTTTATATGTAGCATATGCAAGTAATGTTCTTACTCCTTCTATTCTTGCAATAGGGGAAAATGTCTCTCCATAATCCAATCCTTCTTCTTGTGCATAGCCTTTGCAAACTAATCTAGCTTTGTTTCTTGTTATTTCACCATTCTCATCAAGTTTGTTTCTAAACACATATTTGGTACCAATCACATTCTTATCAACTGGTTTGGGAACTAGAGACCAAGTTTTGTTCTTCTCAATCTAATATATTTCTTCTTTCATGGCCTTATACCAGTCATCATCTTGTAGTGCATCTTTGACTATTTTGGGTTCAAATTTTCTCAATAGACATGATTCATTCCTCAGTCCATTCCTTGTCATTGGTTTAGCATCCTTATCACCAATGATTTGATCTACAGGGTGATGTCTTCTTACATACTTGGCTAATCTAGGTTAAGTCCTTTCAATATTTGATCCTTTAGCTTCAAAGTCATTTCATTCTTCTTCATTTGGCATTTCATCATTTCTTTCTTGCATACTATTTTTAGAATCAGTATGTGCATTTTCTACATTCTGTAGCTCAGCTTTTGAATGTAACTCAGCATTCACTAGTTGAGACTTGGTAGATACTGAATTTTGTTGTTGATTCCCAACTTGGTTTGCAACATTGTCTTCAATTTTCATTCCTTCATAAAAGTATACAAAGGATCTATAATCTTCTATTTTCTTTGACTCATCAACCTAAACTTCTACATCTATCAAAATTTACATTTGCACTCTTCACAACTTTGTTAATGTTAGTATTCAAACACTTATATGCCTTACTTCTGATGGAGTATCCAAGAAATATGCCTTCATCACTTTTTGCATCAAACTTGCCATTTCTAGTCTCTTTTAAAATATAGCATTTACAACCAAACACTTTGAAATGTTTAACATTAGGTGAATGACCATACCATAATTCAAAGGGTGTTGCATTTGTATATTTCTTGACTTGAACTCTATTCAGTGTGTAGATTGTAGTACTTACAACTTCCCTCCAGTATTTTAATGCAACATTTTTCTCCATTATCAAGGTTCTAGCACAGTCAATCATTGACCTTTTTCTCCTTTCAGAAATACCATTCTGTGGTGGAGTTCTTGGTGCTAGTATTTTCCTTTTGATACCTTTGTCATTGCAAAATGTTTTAAACTCTCTTGATGTGAACTCACCTCCTCTGTCTGACCTTAGGCATTTCAGATTCTTTCCTATTTCCTTCTCAACTCTAGCCAAATACCACTTGAATGTTTGGAATGCATCATATTTTTGGTTTAAAAATATAGCAATCATCATCCTAGAATAATCATCTACAAATAGCATTATGTATCTATCTCCTAGGTAGCTTTGCACTTCTATTGGGCCACATAAGTTTGCATGAACTAACTCTAGTACTTCTTTGGAAGTGTATGTTTTGCTTTTGAAACTAGACTTAGTCATTTTTCCTAGTTGACATTGTTTACACATTGTGTTTTTAGGTTTCTTCAACTTGGGCAATCCTTTGACTTTCTTTTTCTTGTTGATACTAATCAGATTATCAAAGTTAACATGACACAGCCTTTTATGCCACAACCACACATCATCAAGTCTAACAACAAGACATGTTGCATCTTCCATATCTAGATAAAATATATTACTCCTAGTTTTTTCACCTTTTCTTATTAGATTTCCAACAATGTCATAGATCTTGGTAGTTTTTTTTTCAAATTCAACTTTACAACCTATATTTCCTAACTGTGATACACTCAACAAGTTGTAGTTCAATCCTTCAATATAGAATGCATTATCACATGAAATTTTCTCTATAAGTTTGATAGATCCTTTTCCTTTGATTTGACATGGAGAATCATTACCAAATCTAACACTATTTCCATCATATTGAGTAAAGGTAAAGAACTTACTTTTATCTCCTGTCATGTGATGTGAGGATCCACTGTCTATGATCCACTTGTCATTCTTGTTTAAATAGGTAACTAATGTTGTTGCTTCATCTTCATCTTTTTCTGATTCATTCTTCATGGCTATATAGACTACTTCATCATCAGAATCTTCTTCAACAATGTAGTATCTCTTGCCTTTCTCCATGTAATCTTTGTTGTCATCTTCTCTTTTTTCCTGAACTTGTTTCCTTCTTTATAGTTTTTCTTCTATGGACATCTTGTAGCTATATGAACTACTTCATTGCAATTGAAACATATGATAGTGATCTTACCTTTGAAATTGCCTTTACCTCTATGGAATCTCCTGGCCAATAGTGCTTCTAACTATTCCACATCTTCCTCATTTGTCCTACTATCACTGGATGCATGTTTTCCTTTTCTTCTTCTCTTTCTTGATGTGTCCTCCTCAATATCTTTTATTTTTATCTTGGCCTTGAAAGCATATTCAAGGTTCTCAGGTCTATAGTTGTCAAAATTGGATAGTTCAAATGCAGTAAGTCTCTCAACTATTCCTTCAAAGGTTAGTGTGTTCCCTTGTACACAGCTCAACTCTTGGATGGCTAAAACTCTTATAGCATATATAGGGAGTAGAGCTCTTAAGTATTTGTTAATGGATGTTTCTTCTTCTAGTTGTCCACCTAGACTTCTTATTGCACTTACCACTTCTTTTATTCTTGCAACATACTGAGTAGCATTTTCACCTTCCTCCATCTTCATGTCATCAAACTTCTCTCTTTGCTTTCTGGACATTCTGATCACCTCCATAGATATCTGATAAGTTTTTCCAAATTTTGAATACAGTTTTATAGTCTTTGATGTCATCATATTCAGCCTAGCTAAGTGCAGATGCAATCTCCAACATTGCTTGGTTATACTCCTTTTTGTTTAAGTCATCAATAGTGAGAGGTCTTGCTAGAGTTACATGTTCTATTCTAATTGAGGTTTGTGCATAGTCACCTATTGATCCAAGGTGCAATTTCATCAAACTCTGCCATGTAGAAAAGTTGTCTTTATTGAGCTTGAGAACTTCTCTCTTGGACATCTTGATCTTCCAGCTTCTAGTACCTTGTAACTAAATCAGCAGATGGCTCTCATGCCAATTGTTAGAATTGCTTTAGAATAACTGAGAGGGTGGGGGGGGGGGGGGGGGGGGGTGTGTGAATCAGTTACTCAAGGTCCAAATGTCCTATTCAAACTTTTTACTAAGTGTAGTGAACAAATTCAACCATTCATTCATCCAAGCTTTAACTTATCTAATCGGCAAGTTATTATAAATCAACATGGAAGTATAACAGATAAGAAATCAACGCATGACACAATGATTTATATGGAAACCCAATTTGGAAAAAACCACTAGTAACATGCTACTCAATTCTCACCCTTCTGAAGTGATGCCCTGTGAAAGGCTTGCCCTGTTAAAGGCTTACAACACATTGTTAAATGTGGCCCTATTAGAGAATTTAACCACCCTATTAGAAGTGGGCCTAGTTAGAGGACTTTAAAACATTCACTTGGAATGCCACCCTGTTAAAGGATTTACAAATGGCTGTTAGGCCAACCTAAGTCCATAGGAATTTTAGATCTAATACAATTGCTAGAAAGTATTAGAAACTCTTGACCTCATTACAACATAAACTTATCTTGTAGATCTCATATCACTTCTCAACTCATACCCTTGCCTGGCCTTCAATCTCTACAACTCTTAACAGGTTGCCTTTTCTTTCAAACTTTGTCTCCTTGAATCTCCATACTCAATGCACTAGTGCAATCATCTCTTCATGACCACTTATAGAAGTAGAGCCTCTATGCTCTTCCTTCTCCTAGATGTCTCCTTCTTGACACCCTTTTAATCACTTCTCAGATTTGGCACTTTAGCAACAACAGTATCAATAGCTCTTTGCTTCTTAGTCTATGACTTCATAAATATAAATCTTGGAGTTCCTTTTCCCGCTCGATTCTTCCATTTTTCAATTTCAATTCACATGGATTAGGTAGGTTTCATTGTATCTAACCCATATTATGTTTCCTCTAAAAACTTCTTGAATAATCTTTTAGAATTCACCCAAAAATGGTTTACATAAGATTATGTGCCAGCAAATCATCATCCTTATCTTCCAACTAGTTCACAAAATTTAATGCAACCACTATGTCAACTTAGATTTGTGAAATCTTCATCATTTGAAATAATGTAGTAGCTTGGCACTATTGAAATTCTGATGCTCAGCACCTACTGAATTACTAGGCATCAACTATGTTTTACGTGATGCTTGGCACCTGATCTTTACTCGGCACTTGAAGATCACTTGGCACACACTAAAAATGTCTATTACTTGGCTTCTACTAAGAATTTTCTCAGCTTCAACTAACTTTCTCGACACCTACTAATAATCTTAGTTAAAGCTTTAGTCAACCTTGTTACAAATTCTTCCTCCAATACATCTAAGTGTGACCAACCTCTGTATCTTTGAGTATGTCATCAATACATTACTTAACCATTATCTTAACTGATCCTTGCACTTCACTGCAACATCATAACTCAACCTTTCCTTTAGGTGCTCTTGTTACATCTTGTTAATCAAATCCTCTTCATCAATCAACTAAGTGATAGTGCTTGGATCTTATAAGAAAATATCATCCCTACAAATAGTAGGTTTGACATCAATGACAAAACGATGATTGAAAACATTCTTTTACAATAATCTCCCTCTTTGATCTTCAACAACAATGAGCTTTTCAATCAGATTTTCAACACTAAGAGCTATTATGGGAACATCTATAGTTAAAGCCTCAATATCCTCCATCATTAATGTATCATTATTCTACATACCAAAAACAAAGGGGTCTTGATTATGAGAAGCGATAACAGCATATGGAATTTTTAAGATTAGTTTTGAAGTTCAGAGAAAGAGTAAATTTGTAGAGGTAACAAGGGAAAAAAATTGTTGCAGTAGCAAGACTGGAAGCCAAACATTTTGAAGATGGGAGGACGGCTAAAGAGGTATGAACCAGTCATTCATAATATTTTACTTGTAGACATTGAAGCAGTTTGACGATTTCATACTTGTGGATGGCTTGTTTATTTCTTACAATTAATAGAATTCAATGAAGAAGTGGCAATTGAGTTCATGATGAAATTTGATGAAGGGGAAGCCTCAGTTTGGGGATTAAGAGTGGTTGCTACTAAGGAAAGGATAGCAAAGGTCACAAGATTATCAATAATTAGGGAACATTATCCAAATGAACATGATGCCAGATCTTCAAGGGCATAGTTCACTTAGCAAGGTGACCCTCAATTGGACATTACAAAACAAGGATGTAAGAGACTTTCTCTTCCACCTCCATATCCAGAGCTAGCAACCCACATTATCAGATATTTAACCTATGAAGGTAGGTTTTCAAACTTACATGCTCATCATTTTAAATTGCTTAGTTGCATAAGGCATAACATGCAAGTTAATACTCCCAACTTTCTTTACAATATGTTGTGTATCAGTGCTAAGGAAACTCAAAAAAGAAAGCCAAATTTTGTTTCCCATCATGCCCTTGTATGCAAGGTCAAGTATCTCCAACTTCTATTGAAAAAAAAATGCCCCAATTTCAAAGTCTCAAATAGAGTCAATAGTTGAAAATTTCCCAAATGATTCTCCTATGTAATTAGAGCCCCAAAACGTAGAAACACATGAAACTAAGTCTGTCAAGGAGACACCGCAAGAGAATTAGGAAATGTGCAAATCAAATCCTACTGTTGTTCTAGAAAAGGCACCTAGTAATGAGCAACCTATTGTGCCATCAGTCCTTGAATATTCCAATGTCTTCATTATACCTTTTAAATCTTCCCAGTACACCCAGCATTTCAAACAAGTTTTTAGAGAACAAAAGATGGAATCTAAAACTCAAGATTTTTTGTCATCAACAATTCAATCAATATTGTTTGGTCTATACAATCATTTTATTTTTCAAAAAGCCTTGTAGAAGCAAGAGAGAGACCAAATACAAAATGAAATATTTGATAGAGATGAGGAAATTGAATCATCAAATGGGTAACTAGAAAAGCAAAAGCAACAAATGAATAAGGCTTCGAAGCTAACTGATCAAGATATGGCCTGTAGACCAGCCCCAAGGATGTATGTTATGTGTTTGAAAGAATAGTTTCTATTATTCCAGTTGATGATGAAAATGAGAAATATTGATTGTGAATTTAAGAATGCTCGAGATTTTTATAATGTGTATCAAACTTTCCCCTCATGGAAAAAGAACTTGTTATGTGATCTCTATTTGTATAATTTCATAATTCCACAAGAAACAGAGTGGAATCCCTTGCTTTACATAAGGGATGTTCACTTAAGAGCTCTAATGTCATGGATGCACAATGAAACAAATTATGATAGACAGTTGGATACTTATAAAGACCTTGAAAAACCTGAACCACTGCCACTCCAGGTTAAATCCCATAAACCTTATGACCTCTTGAGAGATTGGTTCAAATTAATTTGTGGAAGGCCAAAACCAAAAATCAAATAGAAAGTGTTTGAAGAAAGGGAAAAAATTGACAGAGAGTATCAAACACTTCCTAATTTTACACAACAAAGAGCAATTACAGGGCTTAGAAATAGGTGGAGTTGACTGCCAGAATCTTTCAGGAAGGTTGAACTACACAACCCTATTAATTTCAAGGTAGTAGTGAATAGAGTGACTAAATACATGAAATTGGGAAGGAAAATCAAGAAAAAA